>ML814008.1:171207-187756 GCA_009831015.1 Picea engelmannii | reverse complement strand
CATCGTCTCTGTACATATCTTGTATATCTATCTCTTGGAAGATAATGTGTTCCAAGAAGAACTATACCTATGGAAGAACAAAGAAGATGAAAATGGATATCATTAGATAATACACATGAAAGGATGAAATACAACTCATGTGGAAGCCATTAAGCCAAATCAATCATGAAAAGACTTAGAAGAAGCAAAGACAGAAAGAAGTCAGCAATCAAGAGAAAATTGGAAAAGGACTCATGACGTATTGTAGAAAGACAACAAGACGAAAGAAAGAAATCCAATTATACATTGCATAAGACAATAAGGATGCAGATGGAAGCGTGGACTCTGTTAGACAGAGGGAGCCGATTATATGCACTCTTACATGAAGCAAGGGTTAGGAGGGAACTAATCCTATGATCCATTGAAAATGATGAAATATATATATATCCATGGTAGTAACCATGAAAGATAGTACGTGTTCAGTTCAATCACAGAGGAAGACTTCTTTGAAGAGAAGCCTTAAATTATTCCTGGTTGTCCATCCAGATCCGTGATTCTATGATGAAAAGAAGAAGTGGAATCTCTAGGGCATGGAATCTATAAGAAACTCCATGAACCTAAGAACTAAAGAAAAACATGAAGATTCCAAGAAAGGAAGAAAAATCAGAACAACCAGTCATAATATTAAGAATCAAAAGATTACCAGCCTGATATGAACTCAATAAAAGAAATCAAGCAGAGGAACTAAAAGTCGTGATGAAGAACATTGTATAGAAGACTTATGAATGAAAAAAATTGTGAGATCTAGAACCAGAGGTTCTCCCAGATGGAGGGAGAAGACTATGATGATTACTTGTTCTAGTACACCAGACTTATCTCTACATAAGTCATTATATCATCTGCAACATCCATGAGTCATAAGTCTACACCAAATGAATGCAAAGAATGTTCTCTAGAGAAATTGAATAAAGAGCGTATGGAGAGCAATCTCAAGACTTTGAGGCATACCAGAAAGAGATTCCTATATGCAGATAGAAGAATATAACTTGGTGGAGAATCTCCAGTGCACAACAGAAGCACGGTGAAGATTTCCTATAAAGATGACTACTCAGTAGATCAGATCTCATGATGACAGAAGAAGTGCCACATAAATATGTTCCAACTTTCCAACTATGATATACTCTATTGTTTAGATCTACACGAAATACTTTACAGTGTTCTAGACTAAAGTACATTTGAAATCAAGCATTACATTATCCATGATGAAATCCAGAAAGGAGAAAATGATTCTCCAATACATATCTCCACAGATGAGCAGATAAGAAAACATTTTGGTAAAGCTCCTATCCAAGATGAAAGAGTTTGCGTACTCAATCTAGAGCTCATGGAAACAACTTCCCTCTTATTGAAAAAGGAAGAAATGACTCTCCAAGTTAGGAGGGTGCACTGAAAACAATATTGAAGACATTCATCCTTAAATTTGAAAAATAGTCCATTTTGGATAGATGCTTTCCTGTTCGGAAAGTGGATTGAGATTTCTAATGGACAGTGACTTTCCATTGTGGTTAACATGGGAAGTAGTCTGATTGTTGATGTATCATAGACAATGACTACCCATTGTGGTTAACACGGGGAGTGGTCTAGGGCAGTCTCTCTTCTTGAGGGTTACTCAAGAAGACTGGCCCACCTCGCCGGACAACGATTTCTCATTGTGGTTAACTTGATGAATGGTCCATTTTAGAGGTTGATGCAGGACAATCTTTTCTTCTTGTGGTTAACGGAGGAAATGGTCCAGACAGTCATTCCTTAGGGTTTATACATTCTCTCCAGGGCACACTTTGATTAGTGTAGGAGGAATGGCCCAGGGTGGGGATTGGTCCAGGCTCAACAATCAGGGACATACATTCCTTAGGGTTATACATTCTCTCCAGGGCGCACTTTGATTAGTGTAGGAGGAATGGCCCAGGGTGGGGAATGGTCCAGGACATACACTCCTTAGGGTTATACATTCTCTCTAGGGCACACTTTGATTAGTGTAGGAGGAATGGCCCAGGGTGAGGAGTGGTCTAGACTCAGACATTCCTTAGGGTTTATACATTCTGTCTAGGGTGCACTTTGATTAGTGTAGGAAGAATGGCCCAGGGTGAGGAATGGTCCATGCTCAGAGATCAGAAACAATCCTTCTTCCTTGTTTGTGAAGAATAGGGTAGATAGCCCATTGCTGATGAGGGCATATATTTTTTCAAATCTCACAAACGTGAGTGAAAGATTGGCCCAGATGATTCAGTTTATCTTTAACAATATTTTTCTGTGCAGGATGGCATCAAATGATTGTTATGGAGACTACTTATCTCCAGACAGTAGAGATATACTACTGTAGTGGATATGTTCCACTATTTTGAGGCAGATATTCTTTCAGAGCTCACAGATGTGAGTGAAAGATTGGCCTAGACAAATTAGTTTATATCATAACATTTTTTCTGTGCAGGTTGCTATCAGATGTTTGTTATGAAGACAATAGATGAGGACTACTGTGGTGGATATGTTCCACTATTCGTGAGGCAAATATTCTTTCAGATCTCACAGGTGTGAGTGAAAGATTGGCCCAAATAATTCAGTATATATCATAACATTGTTTCTATGCAGGTTGCTATCATATGTTTGTTATGAAGACTATATGATAGTAGATGAGGACTACTATGGTGGATATGTTCCACTGTTCACAACCTTACATTGCTGATCAAGTACTTGTGTGTTACTTGGTGTGGTAGTGAACCATTGGATTGTAGTTATGTACTACTATGGATAGACACAGTTGTGTTCTATTTTTGTTCTAATTGCCTTGAAGACTATCAACAGTTTATTGGAAGTAATCACCATCCAGACGAATGATGAACAAAGATTTTCCAGACGGAAATTGGTTAAGAGCATTTACTCCTCTAGATTATAAGAGTGGCTCTTGTATCACTCTATGGTGTGAGTGACTTATCCAACATCATGTCTAATTACTTAGATGAAGTATGGTTTCGAGAGATGATGCAGCTGATGGTGATGGTGATGCTCATGATCTAGTCATGAAATAGTCTAGATGACTATATTGATGCTACCGGGTAAATGGTATGTTTTGTGCTCAAGTCCATTACCTGTAAATACCTATCTATCTAGGAGGGAGTGTTAATATTATGGTAGTTGCGGGAGGTATTTACCTCCACGTGTGAACCTGACGAGAATAGGAGGCTCCAAAAAGCAAGAGAAAACCCTAATGAGTTGGCTAATAACCCTAGAAGCCTTGTTGGTTCAAGAAGATAATTTATATTAGGTTATTAGCCTCCAAGAGAAGAAGTTGGCTAGAATTAATAATAATATACTGAACATACACATATCCAGAAGGAGAAGTCGACCCTAGCAAATCTGGCAGAACCAATATAAATACAGGGCACCAGTTCTCATTTGACAGCATCTTAGAATTGCAGTTCCTAGTTTGGTGCGCACCCCAGTTCCCAGTCTGGTGTGCACATGTGGAGGAGAGTTACAGGTGCAGCTGCAACAACAACAAGTTTTCAGTATTGGCTTGAATATCTCTTGGCTAGGGTTTGGACTATCTGATCAGCTTTTTGTGATGCACTATCCTTGGGGAAAGGTGTGCTATCCTTTGTTTGGCTATATAGCCTAGGGTTTTCTTCCGGAGGAATTCTCAGTCAAGGTTAAGGTGCTCGGAGGGTGGCTTCAGCCTATGGTTGGGTGATGAGGGTATCATCAATGGTAAAACGAGCACACCATCTTCTATATTCTAACAAATTCTTTCATTTTCCCGTTGTAATTGCTCTTGCTCCTCATCTCTTTCGGGAAAATTCTCTCATTTTCCCTCTGCAATTTATCTTGCTCCTCGGATCCCTCAGGATCTCTCGGGATTTCCCCACCAGTCCCTCCTCTCTTGCTCCTCGACTCTCTTGGGAGAATTCTCTCATTTTCCCTCTACAATTTCTCTTGCTCCTTGGCTCTCTCAGGATCTCTCGGGCTCTCCCCACTAGTCTATCTTCCCTTCGCCTTCACTCCACCGCAGGCCAGCCTCCACAATCCCTCTACCATGCCAAGAGAGAGGGGGAATTCTAGAAGAGGATCGTTTTATTACAACACCCTTTCCAGATGCAACAAGATCACCCCCTCCCAGTTAGCTCTCATCGCAATTCACACCTATAGCCCCAGGAATAATATCCATTGGTTGTCTGAGATTCCCTTGTCACCCCCTCAAATACCTCCTTTGATCCCTGACAGCCACCCGGTCGGAGAGGAGGCACCACCTCCAAAAGAGAGCACTCCTCTACTCAATTATCCTCTTGCCCCCCCCAAATTCCACCCATGGGATCAGGTGTTTGACACAGACAGTTGCATGGTGGAGGAAGAAATTTCCCCAAGAAGGTAGGTGGAGTACTATACGATGAGCGTTGGTGAGGACACAGAGATAGAGACACCTCTGCTCTCCCCAAACTGACTCTCGGATGAGCACCTCCAAATCATTTTCGAAATTTGACAAAAGCAAGACGACCAAATGCACATTCAATGCATCCTCGGCCAGAGGATGGATATTCTGTCTGATGCATTGGTGGACACTCCAATGCAGAATCGATGCCCAACATGCAACCATAAGTTTTTCTTGGCCTACAACATCCATGGTTGCCCGGGCTCTCCCAGGGAATAACACCTCCAGGGTTTTTTTTTCTCTCCTTCTAGTTTTGTCACCTCTCCAAAGATGGGCAACATCTTTGCCTCTCGTCGCAAGTTAGATGGTCATGACGACCAATTTCTTATCATTTTGTTCATACTCTTTTGTTTACACGATGACACGTCAAACTCTAAGTTTTTTATGAAATCCACCTGTTTTGGTTTCCCTTTTGTGGCAGAACAGGTGGCTAATAGATGGCATTGTACAAACATTAGCAAAAATTAATATAAGGATCTTACTTTATTTACAAAAAAATATGATATAATAATAATAATAATAATCTATTTTTAAGGTCACGGCCAAGCCAGCACACCAAATTGGTGTATGAGACCCCCTTGTTTGTGGGAAAAGGGACCCCCCTCCGCCCAATGATTTGACTGGTAAAGTCTATGAAGGTATACATACCCTTCCCCCCTTTGGATTTGAACCTATGACCTCTTAAGAGGAAACACATGTTCTTAACCATTAGGCCCACTCAAGTTGTATTAAATAGATAACATAGTCATAACATAAGATGAATTAATAACTAATGTGTAAATAGGAAAATGCCAATAATTATTATATTATAATACATAATGCTAATGTGCTAACTTATTATAACTTATATAATAATAATAACAATTTGACTACTAAAATCTATGGAGGTATATATATCCTACCCTCCTTTGGATTTGAACTTATGAACTCCAAGGAATAAACACATGTTCTTAACCATTAGCCCCACTCAAGTTGTACATAAATGTAAAAATGACAAACATATTAGAGGATATACTTATTATAGTATGATACAAATGTGAATGTGGAAGACATATTAGAGGATGTTTGTAATATGAATTAAATATGAAATGGTCAATGCTTAATACAAATTATTATTATGAATTAATTATTATAAAAAAACTATATAATACTAAATTAATATGTATATTACAACTTTATAACTACTAATTAAATATTATATAATATTAAAAATTAATAACTATATAATATAATATTACTATATAATAATAACAATACATTATTAATGGAAGTCAACTAATTCCAACTTGAAAGGATTCTTGAGCCAAGAGATGGATTTTGATATGATCTTAAGATGAGGATGGGTCGGGTCTCTGCGAAAACCCTATCTGCAGGAAACCTTGATATTTTTCATTTTTTCCCCAAGTTTTTCTCAGCTATGTAGTTTTTTCTCTAGGTTTTAGGGGCGGTAACATGTTTTTCTTGTGGTAACTGGTAGACGGTGCAACTATTTTTCTCTCTCCGTAGTTCACTCTCTATTCTTGGTAGCCAGGTATCATGGAGGATTTGGTAGACTACAAATATGATCAGTTGGATGGACATCTCATTTGGAATTTTCCAGCTGGCTTTCTCTCTGACACTGGCTCTTAGTTTTTTTCGCCTCCTATCGGATGCTTGGGGGAGGCTCCCTCACCGGACCTACATCGTGACTCTTTCCCGGGTTCACATCTGTTTGATTTGGGTGGTGAACATGTTGCTTTGGATGCCGACGCTGTGCTTTGGGGGGGTTTCTCTCCAAACCCTTCTGAAGTACTCTCATATTCTTGGAGTTTTGTTCATGCTCCTGTCGCCCAAGAACAAATACATTATTTTCCTTTAGGGTTCGAAGAGAACCAACCTCTCCAGTATTTGGGTCGCCTTCCCCTTCTTGAACATTTGGAAAATATCGGGGCTTTTTTGTCTCTCCCTAGTCTGGTAAGGCCTTTACCTAGTCATCTTCCTCTTTTTTCCTTCCCCTCCCTCCCGGAGCTGAGTTTTCCTTCCTCTTTCGACCTGAATGATTTTTTGGCCCTCCCTTCTTCCCCATGCACCAAAAGTATGGAAACTCCCATTTTTCCCTCTCCTCCTCCCTAGTCCAAAAGGATTAACCCTTGTCACCTTGGTTCAGAGGTCTTTGAAGGCGAGCCCTCAACTCTGAAGCGAACGAAAGCACATCCGGGAGTTTCTTTGGTCCCTTATCCATACTCTTTAGCCCTCGAGGACACCATTAGGATTCCAGAGGTCCCTGATCTTGCAAAGAAGACAATATTGGGTCGTGAAAAGAGATGACATATTTGCCTAGACCATATAAAATATTGGGTCTCTTTATCATGGAAGGATTTGGGGATTCAATTATCGTCGATTCATACCCTAGAAAAAGGGTGGTTTATGTTCAAATTTCAGTTAGTCTCAGACGTGAGTACGATTCTAAGAGATCCCTAGTGCTTGGATTTGACTCTGTTGCTTCTGAAAAGTTGGACCCCTTTCTTTGATGCAAATCGTGAGCGGATCGATGAACTTACAATTTGGGTGCGGTTTCCCGGTCTGTTGCCGGAATGATGGAGCTGGAAATGTTTTGAGAAAATTGATAATACCCTTGGTACCTTCATGAACGTGGATATGTATTTTTCTTCCTTGGGAAAAATGTTGGTGGCTCGGATATTAGTATCTCTAAATATCAGAAAGGGCCTCTTGGATATGATGGAGTTCACCGATGGTGTTTTAGTGTTCAGGAAGCGTCTCGATTATGAGGGTTTTCCCTTCAAATTCCATATATTTCACAAATATGGTCATAGAGTTGCATATTTCTCCGTATCGTTGAAGCATATAACCTCTCATGGGAAGAACTCGCAACAAAGGTCTTACCCTTCTTTCCGCCTTGGTTGGGGAGTGGTGTCTCCCCCGCTTTAGTCGAGGGCCACGATTCGGGCTTGGACAAAGGTTTTCGCGAAAAATATTGTGGCTAGTGCCCACCAGGAGTTAAGGGATACCACTTCTTTTTTGTAAAAGGTCGAGGGGAAGCGACAAGCTCATGAAACACTTCCTTCAAATCTAGAGCTCTAGCTCAAAAAGGGAGTAGATGCTCATTTGGGTATGCCCTGACTCTCTCCTTCCTCTATAATTTTTTTTTTTTTTTAAATCTTTCTCCCATAATCTTGTGGATATAAATTTGTTAAAAAATATCCCCTCCCTCCACTGTGCACTAGAAAATCCCCCACCTTTCACCCCTATCCCTCCTCTTTCTTATCTATCTTTCGCCCAATCCCTGACCCCCCCAGGCTTCCTCCCCTTTCCCAAAGTCAAGACTCCTCTATGTTGTTAGATGAAGAATACATTTGCTACCATTTGAGGTTCCAATCGATTCCATCTTCAGGCCGTTCGAACCCCCCTCCGTCGGGTTTGGGTCTAAACCCAAATTTGGGTGAAAACTTAAAAGGGAGGGGTAGAAAGTCCTTCTTTTCCAAAGCACAATATCGATAATCCATTGATGTAGAGGCTAACAAACAACTCTCTATCACCGAGGCACTTAGAGAAATTCCATCTCCAGATGGGGTTTCCAAATGAAATTGTTATCATTAAAATGTCAGGGGTTGGTGAGCCCCTCAAAGCATCTCACCCTCCAAAGTTTGTTGGATATTTCACAGCCTAATGTTGTTATGCTACAAGAAACCCTTGGGGAAGCAGTAGTGGTCGTTCAGTTGTTAGAAAGGATTCTAAAGGGCTAGTATTTCTTTGGTTTGGATTATTTTGGCCGCTCGAGAGGTCTGGTAATGGGATGGAACCCAAAATCCAACAAGCTCGAAAACTCTTGGGGTTTTAACTCAAGACAAGGAATGATGGTCTTTGTTGAAGAGTTGGGGAAATCGTTTTCAGTCTTAAACATTTACGGTCCTACTTAAGACCATCCCCAGTTCTGGAACACCCTCCTAGAAAAATCCTTTATGAAAGATTATTTCCTCATCTTGGGAGGTGATCTAAATTTCTCAATAGGGGCGGTTGAATCTTGGGGACAGAGGGCCCAAGATGATTCTCTTTCCGACTTATTTTTGCATAAGTTGGGAGAAGCAGGGCTAATTTACATTGCGCCTATAAGGCTTGGACCTACCTGGAGAAATTCAAGATTGGGAGACAATCACATAGCAAAGAGATTGGATCGTTTTTTGATCTCAAGCTTGTTGGTGGAAGAGCCTTTTCTCTTCAGACAATGGGTTGGTTCAGGAGGGGAATCAGATCATTACCCAATATTTTTAGAAATAATAGGAGCCTCCAGAAAACCTGCAATCCCTTTCAAATTTAATTTTTCTTGGCTAAAAGAAGAAATTTTCATAAAACTAGTGAAGGAAATATGGACTCCTATTGGGAAAACAGAGAGGGAAGTTGGTCTATTTGCAAGGAACTTGAAATGTCTAAAAACAACTACACAATCCTAGGCCAAAAGGAAAAAAGAAACAATTAGAATGGGACATAATCCACACAGAAGTTGCTCTTCAATCTCTTTACGACTCTGACAAAGGAGGGTTTGCCAATCCAACACAAAAAGAGACCCTAATATCTTTGGAAAAGAACATAAAAGAGCTTTTAAAATCTAGGGAAGAAGAATGGAGACAAAAGAGTGGAGCCCTTTGGCTGCATAGCGGAGATGAGAATACAAAATTTTTCCAAGCTTATGCAAAAGGCAGGAAATGACAAACACAATTTGGGGAATTAAGGATCATTCAGGCATACTACTCTCCTCTTTTGAAGATATGGCTCGGCTAGGATCCAACCACTTCAAATATTTGTATTCAACAGATAGTTTTGATGTTTGGGCAACATTAGAAAGACATTCTACTAGATTGATAATTAATAATATGATTATTAATTATTCAACAATATTATTAATTATAATATTATTAATGTAATAATATATTTATAATATAAAGAATAAATATATATAATAAAGTACAAAGTATAAATATAAAGTATATTTATATTATATGTATAATATAATATAAAGTATAAATATATTTATTACCCAAGGGAGGCATCTCTTCATGGATGGTCACCATAGTCACCATATGTTCTTTATATATAGAACACTCATAATTGTGATACAAAAATTCATTCATATACAATATCTTCTCATATCGAAAATTCAACATGGTATCAGAGCGGGACTGGGCTTGACTCCCTCATAGGAGGGCCTAAGAAAATGAGAGTAGAGTAAATTCTTGGGAGTGTTAAATTTATGGGGTTGTTGCAATCTCTATGTACAACATATTTACTTTTTACTCCTACCTAAATTATAGAAAGAATTCCATAAATTATGGTGGCGGTGATTTTTAGTAAAAATGTCTAATTACTTAAATATGAGGAATGTACTGCATATTTACTTCTACCTATATTTATGCAAAGAATCACATGAATTATGGAGGAACGATTTAACAAAGTAAAATAGTATGTGGATGGATTATAACCAAATTAATCTTTGGGTAGTTACGGGAGGTATTCTCCAACTATTTATAAGAAAGAAAATTAAATTAAATTTTAAATTTATTTTTCAAAGAGATGTGTATTTTTGGATCAATTTAATATCAATATAAAAAGACATGACAATAGACACACATATTTTTCTCTCTCACATGTGGGAAGTGATCTAAGGAAGAGGCTGAAGTTTCTAAGTAGTTGAAATTTGTTTAGTGTAATTACTTAGTGATGTTTGAGAGTTTACTGAAGTAATATCGTTGGAAGTAATTACCACTTGCAAAAAAATGTGCTTGTCTAATTTAACACTAGAAAATCAACATGGTTAGTCGTATGACATAGAGTATATGATGGATCTGTGTTAGTAGAAGACGTATTATTTCAAGGGTCACTATATATAGTTGTGCACAAGATAAATTGATCTCCTTTAGGAGATGTTTTTTTGTTGTTCTTGTTTCTTGTTCCGGGCACGTCACAGGTAATAGCTCTAAGAAGGAGCCATAATGATAGTTGCAGGAAGCAACATGAAGCAAGACTATCCAAACATAGAGTTGTGCACATCCATGTAATGAAGAAGAAGAGGAGGTCGACACATGAAGAGGGAGTAGATGACTCCTAAGACTATATAGCCTTAGAGGGAGTGATGGCTTTAGATGTTTTATGTAGGAAACTGGATAGTCTCATGATGACACGTTGTAGCTATTAGAGAGCTACCCACCAACCCTAGATGCATGCTATGAAGTCACTATGGATTTCATGTGATGCATAGATTCGTGTGTCTGACAGTCAATGGTCATGAGCTCGTGTGGATGGCGACAGTGTTAGAGTCTGTGTCGGATATAATACCTTCCTCATTAAGAGGGAGTGTTGAGAGTTTATGTAATTTCAGAAGTTATTCTTAAGTGTTAATGTTTCAACATCGGGCTGACATTCTCCTGGTATTGGTCATGCTAATTTTACCAATGGAGAATGGCCCTGGCATAATCTTCTAAGGACACAATACTCAAAGTGTGTGGCTTTCAACATCCAAAAGGACTGAAATTATTCTTGTGGCACAGATGGAAACCTGATCAGGAAGAATGGTCCTTGTAGTCACATAACACTTCATTGAGTACATGAAAACTATGGGACACTCAGTGTGCAGATTGAAGAAGGATTTATATGGATTAAAGTAGGCACCCAGAGCATGGTATGGTAGGATCAATTTTTTTTTGACGATCTTAGGATTTACAAACAACGGTGCAGATTGTAACCTTTACTTTAAGGTTATGGATGATGGTCCGGTAATACTATTGTTGTATATGGATGACCTATTTCTAAACAGGTGTGGAAAATTTCATCTCAGAGTGTAAGAGAAAAAATGGATGCTGAGTTTGAGATGAAATATCTCGGGATTATGCATTACTTTTTGGGTCCCAAGGTATGGCAGAGACAGGATGAGATCTTTATGAATCAAGGGAAACATATAATAGAAATCCCGAGGAGGTTCAAGATGTTGGATTGCAAGGCAATGACTACACCTATGGTATCAAATTTGAAGTTGTTGCATGATACAAATTTAGAGATTGTGGATGTTACTTTATACATATAGATGGTGGGTTCATTGATGAACTTGACGAGACTAGATATATGTTTTGATGTGAACAACCCGAGTCAATATATGGAGCAACCCAAGTAGTTTCATTTAGTCGCAAAAAAACATGTGATGAGATACCTTAAGGGTACATTGGATTATGGTCTCAGGTATGTGAAAGACCACGAGTTCAGGTTATATGAATATTCAAATTCATATAGGGCTGAAAATATTCATGATCAGAAGAATACTTTGCATATTGCTTTAGTCTAGGCTCCAATATGGTTTCATGGAGTAGCAGGAAGCAGTTGTGTGTAGCACTCAGTACGACTGAGGCAGAGTATGTGGCAGCATGTGAAGCTAGTCGCGAAGCAATGTGGCTTCGAAAATTGCAAACGATTGGATTGAATTTGACTCGTAGGTAAGACCTACAAGAAGAGGATAATGAGACTTGTTCTGGAGGATAAGTGTTGAAGTCAACATGTTAAAGATTCAATTGATATTCAATGCTTGAGAGGGAGTTGGACGGTCAGTTCCAGAGGGATTTGGGTACTATAGTAAGGAGTAAGAGGCTATGTCAGATGCAGGAAGTAGTCATGTGTGGCGCTCAATACGACTGAAGTTGAGTATTTGGTAGCATGTGCTGTAGCAATGTGGCTTCAAGAACTTCTTTCTGGGTTATTTGGTCTCGAACTAGAGGCGATTTGCATTTGGTGTGACAACTAGAGTTGCATGAAGTCATTAGATAACCACGTGGTCTATGACAGGTCAAAGCATATCGAGATTAGATATTACTATATCATGGATATAGTGCAGAAGGGAGCAGTGAATCTCCGATTTTGTGACTAGATAGGATCAATTTGCAAATGTGTTTACCAAGTTGTTGTCGAGGATGAAGTTTGAGTACTCCAGGGACAAGATTGGTGTGGTCCCTCTTCAAAGGGAGTGTTCTCATCCAACATGAAAAAGGGTTGGCATTGATACATGTGGAACTCATCCAACATGAAAAAGGTTTGGCAGAAAGTGTTCTCATCCAACATGAAAAATGGTTGGCACTGAGACAGGTGGAACTCATCCAACATGAAAAAGGGTTGGCACTAAGTGTTCGCATCCATGAAAAGGGTTGGCACTGAGTGTTCTTATCCATAATGAAAAATGGTTGGCACTAATACATGTGGAACTCATCCAACATGAAAAGGGGATGGAACAAAGTGTTCTCATACAACATGAAAAAGGGTTGGCACTGAGACATGTGGAACTCATCCAACATGAAAAAGGGTTGGAATTGAGTGTTCTCATCCAACATGAAAAAGGGTTGGCACTGAGACAGGTGGAACTCATCCAGCATGAAAAAGGGTTGGAACTAAGTGTTCTCATCCAACATGACAAAGGGTTGGAATTGAGATAGGTGGAACTCATTCAACATGAAAAAGGGATAGAATTAGGTGTTCTCATCCAACATGAAAAAGGGATGGCACTGAGATATGTGGAACTCATCCAACATGAAAAAGGGTTGGCACTGAGTGTTCTCATCCAACATGAAAAAGGGTTGGAACTGAGTGTTCTCATCCAACATGAAAAAGGGTTGGCACCAAGTGTTCTCATCCATCATGAAAAAGGGTTGGCACTGAGATAGGTGGATATCATCCAACATGAAAAACGGTTGGCACTGAGATAGGTGGATCTCATCCATCATGAAAAAGGGCTGGCACTAAGACCAAGGATGCACATGATCAGGTATCGATGCATTGCAGGGTAGTGGATGTCCTGGGTACATGTTTTAGTTATTTGAGAACTACCCATGGGCCTTGGATGTATTTCCTGTGAAGTTACAAAGGTGCACATGATAAGGTACAAATGCATTGCGAGGTAATGGATGTCATGGTGACATGTTGAAGCTATTTGAAAGCTATCCACATGTAATCTTCAAAGGTAATCTTCAGAGGTAATCTTGGCATAATGTAGAATGCCTCCCTCACTGAGAGGGAGTGTTGATGTTTGAGAAACATCGGAAAAACATTCTACTAGATTGATAATTAATAATATGATTATTAATTATTAACCAATATTATTAATTATAATATTATTAATGTAATAATATATTTATAATATAAAATATAAATATATATAATAAAGTATAAACATAAAGTATATTTATATTATATGTATAATATAATATAAATTATAAATATATTTATTACCCAAGGGATGCATCTCTTCATGGATGGTCACCATGGTCACCATATGTTCTTTATATATAGAACACTCATCATTGTAATAAAAAAATTCATTCATATACAATATCTTCTCGTATCGAAAATTCAACAAATAAAAGAGTGTCCATAGATGTTGTTTTACAGATGGCACTACTCTTCCCCCATTTTGTTGAAGAGGAGGAAAATGTAGATCTCATGATAGAAGTATCTGAAGTGAAATTAAACAAAGTTCTTCATAGTTTCCAAAAAGAAAAAAGCCTGAGACCAGATGGTTGGTCTATGAATTTCTTTGTAGGTATTTATGATCTCATAAGTCTGGATATCCTCAAAGTTATAGATGAATCAAGAGTCAATGGATTTATCCATCCCCCTTTTAATGCTACCTTTATATCTTTAATTCCAAACCAAGATGCCCATGAAAGTTTGGATGAGTACATACCCGTTTCTCTGTGCAATTGTATCTATAAAATAATTGCAAAAATCATCAACAGAAGAATAAAAGGCATCCTCTCAAAATTAATCTCCCAAGAATAGTTTAGTTTTCTTGAGGGATGACAGATCCATGAAGCAATTGGTGTATCCTAGGAATCCCTGCACAACATCAAGACCCATAAGCAAAAAGTAACCGTGCTAAAAAATGATCTCTCCAAGGCATATGATCCAGATGGATATCTGTGGCAACCCACCTTTTCCAACTGGCTCAAAACAGTTTTCTGACATTTTTGGCAATTTATTATTTTTAGCAGTTTTTACTTCCGAGGCCATTTTGAGGGCCTAAATGAAGCTTTTTCGGTATTGATCTCCTCAATGATAGTCGAAGGCATGATTGAGCCCCCAAAATGAATATCCTCGACGATACCTTTCCAACGGGCTATCACACGCCTAAAACAGAGATCGTATGCAAAAGTTACAACCCCGAGAAATCGATGTACTAGCTTACCCAAACGGGGCCCACATGACTTTTGGCGCTTCATCTCCTAGGGTTAGGTTTTTGGATGGCTAGGGTTTTGGGCATTCTTTCTTATTGTAAAAATTTCTTCAGAGCCTCATTGTAACCTTCTTCTTGCGAATGCGCGCTGCCGTCACATCTCTTCTCAGAGATAAGCCGCCACCATTCCAACAAGCTTGTTTTCGCTGCATTTTACAGTTTCAGCTTATTTCATTATTGAATAGAAAACTAGTTTTACTATATCTCTGTTATTTTGTGTTAAGCACTTGTTAATAATCTGTATTCATTTCGTTCTGCTCATAAAATTAGGATCAATGGTATCAGAGCGGTCTGCTCCTTGTCGTCTTAATGCATGTCCCCAACGAGGTCGGAGTACAAAGAGTTGGGTCTCGAGCTTGTTTCTCTTGAGGAAAGAAGCTCTCGCACACCCAAGTCACCTCCCATGGCATGAGAAA
The DNA here is from genome assembly GCA_009831015.1 of Picea engelmannii. Taxonomy (NCBI): domain Eukaryota; kingdom Viridiplantae; phylum Streptophyta; class Pinopsida; order Pinales; family Pinaceae; genus Picea; species Picea engelmannii. Next base: position 172,623 of record ML814008.1, on the reverse strand, counting down.
AGAAATATGACGGGCAGGAGAAAAGAAATATGACGGGACATGAGATCCTTTCAAACTATTGATTGAGGAAGCCCTCACGCAACAGAGGAACGAGATGATGGATAGTTTCGCGCAAACCCTTCGGCGACTACCAACAGGCGATGCATCTTCTTCGAATAGAGGCGCCACCCCCTTCAAGGTACAAATAAACTTTGATATTCCTATATTTGAAGGTCATATAGATGCAGATTCTGTAGACAAGTGGTTGAAACTACTAGAAGGGTATTTTTCTGTTCATAAATTTTCGAATAGAGAAAAGATTACTTTTGCGCTCCTCAAAGTCGTTCCCCATGTCAAATATTGGTGGGAAACTTTCTGTGAACGAAAGGAAACAGAGGAAACCTCATTATTTTTATTCATGGCCACCTAGGAATCCTTCAGGATGCTATTAAGGAACAATACTAACCTGTCAGAAATTATGACGACCTGTATACCAAATGGACCACACCGTGGAAAGAAAGAGACCAAGCAGTGCCATATTTCACAAATATCTTCCATACCTTGTGCACCAAGTTGGGTATCAAAGATTCAAAGTGACATATGGTGCTCAAGTATCGTGGTGCTCTGCATAGGTACATCCAGACCAAAATGGAATTTCTGGACATCTCATCCTTGGGTGCGGCCTACCAATATGCTGTCAAAATCGAGCAGAAGCTCAAACAAAAGACGCAACAATTTGGGCCTGGGAACCCCTCACAACAAAATCTAGGAAAGGGCGGCCCCAACCCACCGAAAAAAGGACAGAGCAAAGATGGACAGTATCAAGACAACCAGTACAAGCCACAAGCAAATAAGGACACCGGAAAGACAAAGAAAGATACCGGGAAGTGGTGCGACTTCCATAAGAACCCTTGGCATAACACTACTGACTGCCGCTCAAAGCAGTCGCTGGTGGCCGAAGTGAAAGCCTCTAAATTAGATGCAGATTCTGACTTTGAGATAGAACCAGAAAGGGGAAGACAGATCATTGATGCGGAACCCAATGCCACCGTTTCTACCACCAAGTTCCATCTTGGTGAACCAGACGAGCCAGAAGAAGGAGAGCGTCTCTTCCATTCACAGATGTGGGTAAAAGGCACCCTGCTGCACTTCATCGTTGATAGCGGTAGCCAGAAGAAACTCATCTCAGAAGAGGTCGTCAAGTGGTTGGCCCTGCCAACAAATCCTCACCCACAACCCTACACCCTTGGATGGCTCCACCAAGGAAGCGATCTCCGCCTCAGCCAACAGTGTTGATTGTCGTACGACATCAAGCCCTTCAAAGATGAGGTATTGTGTGATGTTGCTCCTCTTGAAGTTTGTGATGTTCTTTTGGGCCAACCTTATTTATGGAAATGTCATGCTATATATGAGTCTAGGCCTCGTAGTGTTATTATT
>ML814008.1:146822-157559 GCA_009831015.1 Picea engelmannii | reverse complement strand
GGAACTATTTCCCATACATCATTCTTTATTATGGATTGGTATTCCTCTATCATGGCATCTTCCCATTCCTTCTTTTGAATGGCCTCTTCAAAGCATGTAGGTTCTTCATCAAGTAGATTGCACATCAAAGCCATGTAACTAGATAATGGCTTTGGTCTTTTCACCTGTCTTGTGGTTCCTTCTGGAACACCATACTTCTCTCCATCTTGTATAAGCTCTCTTGCCCAAGCAGGCTTTCTTTTATGGGATAAGGTCATATGAGGAGGTTCTTGAACTTCTGATACATCGTGATCTTCAGGAGTATCCTCATCAGGGGAAGTTACGACTTCCCTTACAGGTTCTGCAGTTCTAGGAACTTCCCTCATAGATTCGGTAGTCCTGGGATTTACAGGTTCCTCTTCATACATTTCTTCAAGCTGACATCTTCTTGATTTCTTAAGTGTTTCTTCTTCATCAAAGGTCACATCCCTGCTGATTTCAATATGGCGGTGACTAGGTATGTAGATTCTGAAGGCCTTGGATACCTCACAGTATCCCACGAATATTCCCTTCTTTCTGGAGGGTTCCAACTTGTTTCTTTTCTCTTTTGGTATATGAATAAACACTGGACAACCAAATATTTTGAGATGGCTTACCTTTGGCTTCTTTCCAGTAAACATTTCTTCAGGGGTCTTGAACCCAAGTGCACTATGGGATAATCGGTTCTACACATAAACAACTGCCATTGCTTCTTCTGCCCCTAAGCACATAGGAAGATCTTGATCGTGAATCATGGTCTTTACAGCTTCCATAATTGTTTTGTTCTTCCTTTCAGCTACACCGTTTTTTTGAGGATTATAGGGAGTAGTGAGTTCCCTCTTGATCCCAACATCTCTGCAGAAGTTCACGAACTCCTTTGAGGTATATTCTCCTCCATTATTTGACCTGAGTATCTTAATCTTTCTTTTGGAAAGATTCTCTATCAAGGCTTTGAATTCCTTGAATTTACTGAATACTTCATCTTTAGATTTTAAGAAATATATCCAAGTCTTACGAGAATAATCATCAATAAATGATACATAGTATACATACCCGCTAATGGAGGATGATGGCATTAGGCCACAGATGTCTGAATGAATGAGTTCCAATACTCCTTCTACTTTGCTATCCCTTTTTGGAAAAAGGTTCTTGATATTCTTCCCTTGCGCACATCCATTGCATATGCCTTCTTGATCACCCTTGAGTTCTGGTAAACCTGTGACAACTTTGCATATGTATGGTAGCACCTTGTAGTTGATGTGGGCCAATAGTCTATGCCAAAGTTCGCATGAGTTTTCGATGGCATGGGTCATGGCAGTTTCTGGGTGGCCCTTCAGCTTGTATAAGCCATTTTATTCACTTTCGATGACGATTGCTTCATTTAAGGTTTCTCCCTTAGCCCACATAAGAACTTCTCCATCTATGAAGGCAACTCTATGTCCTTTCTTGTCTAAAGATGATATGGAGAGTAAGTTCTTCTTTAGGCCTGGTACATAGAGTACGTCCTTCATTTTTATTGAGTTTTCTGAGTCTAGCTTGTAGTTTGATTCTCCTATTCCCTTGATGGGATATTGATAATCATCTCCAAGAGTCACATTCTGAGAAAACTTATTTTCTAAAATACAAGAGAGAGTATTTTTCTTACCCATCATTTGTTTTGATGCACCGCTATCAATGAGCCATGTGTCCTCTCCAGGTGATATAGATCCTGAGACAGTTGAGATCAGGACATGGTCCTTAATCATCTTCATAGGTGGTTCTTCATCTTTGGCTATGTGAGCATGTTGCATTTTGTGCTTCCTCTTGTATTCTTCTCTTCTGACTGGAAAATTATTCGCCTTGTGTCCCATCTTATCACAATGATAGCATTGTATAGATGAGAGATCTCGTCCCTTGCGTTGTCCTTTCTTCTGAAAATTTCTTGGATGAGATTCTTGGTTGTGGTTCTCTATGAGATTCCCTTTTGAAGTAGGATTTCTTCCTTCCTCCTTTTGCATGAGTAGCTAGGGCTTTATCAGCATCCCTTGCTAGTAGTGCTTCACGGTTGGCTACCCTTGTCTCTTCTTGGATGCATTCTTCCCATAGGCTCTCAAACTGTAGTTTCTCCTTTCTGCCACATACTGACTGGATGAAAGAATCCCAAGGTCTTGAGAGACCATTTAGGGTTGTTATTATGAATTTGTCTTCGTCGATGGTGTCTCCAATCGCTTTTAACTGTTCTTTTATTTCTGAGATTCGGGAGAAATATTCTTGAATCATTTCTCCTTTCTACATCTTGGTATTCTTCAATTGAGTTCTTAGATTCATCTTTCGAATGATGTTCTTTCCTTCATATAGTTTGCTTAGAGAGTCAAACATTTCCTTCGGAGTCTTTTTGGACGATACATACGGGATCAGGTGGTCTTTGATTGAATCTACAATGATTCTTTGAGCCCTGATTGAGTCCTTCTGATGCTTCACTTTCTCTACGGCATCTTCAGGTTCCTCCACTTCTTCTTTGATAAATTTTGCTAGGTCATTCTCTGCAAGGATCAGATCGATCCTATACTTCCAGGCATGGAAGTTGTCTATGCCTTCTAGTTTCTCAACAAGCTTTGTGCTTGCAGACATCTTGTACTTAAGACTACAAAAATGACCAAAAATTGAAAATGCTTAAAATCAAATTTTGACCTTACCAGGAGGTGCGCTTGGCTGAGGTGAGTAGCCTGGTGTCCTTAGATCTGAGAAAATCTAATTTTTACCCCGTCAAATCTAATCTGCGGATTTCTGGACTGGTGCTTCTGGTACTTCTGGTACTTTTGGTACTTTTGTGAAACTGGGGTTTCACTTTCCGGGAGATCCAACCACTGAAAAGGTGTTCTCTAGGTGCCAAATTGATCCTTGGGGGAGGGCACAACTTTCTAGGTGGTTAGGGAGCTGAAAAGATTGACTTTTGCAAAACCCTAATTTGCAGGTACTGCAACAGTGACGTTTTTCTCTTGCAAATTGTGTTTCCTTCAGGTTGGCTCTGATACCATGTTAATGTTTATGCCATTATTATAGTTCTTTTCATTTCAATAGATAAGAGCATCATAAGAACAAGATCACTGAGAAATACAAATTCACAAGAGACACAACATTTATCCTGGGAAACCCTCTAGGGGAAGAAAACGGGTAGCAAAAACTTCCTTATCATAAATTGCTAATACAATGTTCAAGAGATAACTCAAACCAATACAGATAGTCCTCTCCAATATATGCACCACTCTTCTTCTCCTCTCTCCAACTGGTAATTGCAGCTTGCCTGGCACGTGTGAAAGGGTTTCATTGGCAGGGTCGACCTCTTACTCTGGGTGGGTAAACCCACCTTTAATTTAATTCCGGGTCTCAATAATAACTGCTGGGCTGACTTCTTATTCTGCCTATTACAATTGTCTAATGACCAATCCACAAAAGGAGATTTGGTCCTAATACAATTACCGACATGATTAATCCACAATGGGGATTAATCCAATGAATAAAATAACAATAATAATAAGAATACTCTTCGTAGTTACATTATTTCAACACCAAGAAGTGAAGAATTTCAAAGTTGAAGAATTCTCAGGAAGCATTATTAGGTTCTATGTGATGATTGGTTGATGGTGATAATTTAATGTAAAGTTTTATTATCTCTCATATATTCTTGGGTGGAAGGAAGGGGCAAGGATGGAGAGGTAAACCCTCTCTTGATATTGAAGGATTGTATCTTACTTTTGGAGGTTTATCCCTCCCTTTACATTTGGAAGTCATTACTTCCTTTGAACAATAATACATGATTACTTCTTATATATTGTGCATGGTGTATTGGTGTATCTCTTATACTATTATTCATTGTTCATTGGATAGTCTTCATTGTTGATTGTATATAAATTGAATGCATGATCTGATTGAAGTACAAGTTCAAAAATACTAATTGCTCTAAATATTGATTCACCCCCTCTCAGTATTTCTAACAATTGGTATCAGAGCAGGTTGCCTTTAAAACAATTTAACCACTAGAAGGAAAATCTTGAGCAAAGATGGATGACCATGAGCACATTCCAAATGGGATTCAACGATTTGATGGAAGCAATTATGCGTACTGGAGTGATAGAGTGAAAACTTACCTAACATCTTTGGGAGTAGACATTTGGTACTTAGTTGTAAATGGCTATGTAATCCCAAATAATTCTCTAACTGATCCAAATGAGAAGAAGCTTATGAGTTGTAATTCAAAATCCAAACATGTTATTCTAGGAGCATTGGTACCAACCATTTCTAGCAAAGTGATGGGCTTCAACACTACTAAATATGTATGGTACAAACGCAAGAGTATCTATGAAGGTGATCCAAAAGTTAAGCATGTTAAGCTTCAACGACATAGAGCAGAATTTTAAAATTTGAAGATGGATGAAAAGGAAGATATTGCAACCTATTTTCTTGGAGTTGATGAATTTGCTAATGCTATCATAGGATTAGGTGAAGATCTCAATGAACTCTTGGTTGTACAAAAAGTGTTGAGATCACTTCTCTTGAAGTATGATGCTAAGGTCTTCGGCATTGAAGAAACTAGGGACTTGACCAACATGACAATGGATGAATTACATGGGTCTCTTATAACATATGAAATGAGAACAAGTACCGAAAGTGACTAGCCAACCTATGAAGCAACCTTTAAATCCATACATAAGACAAAATACAAGGATAATGACCTTGATGAAGAAATAACAAATGTAATAAGGCCCCGGAAGGGAACTAGAAGATACAAAGGTAAGTCTCCTCTCAAATGATTTAACTGTGGTATAATAGGACATATTGCTGAAAAATGCTACTATAAAAAGAGAAGTCTCAGCAATAAAAAGAGCTTATACTCCAAGGATGATGACATCTCCTCATATGAGAGTGATGAATAAGATAATTATGGAGGAGAATTCCTCTTCATAACCCAAGAAACCCAGGATGATGATCACAAGAGTTCTAAGGAAGAAGAAATCATTCCTAAAGAAGATTCAGATGAAGAAACCAACCTCAATTCCTTTTGGGGAAACAAATACAATGTAGAGAGTGAACAAGAAGATGATAATCTTGAAAAATTGAAGCATGTTGAAATTGAAAATATCAAGCTTAGAAACACAAACATAATACTAAAAGGTGAATTGAGTAGTTGTGAAGAAGAGAATTACAAGCTTGAAAAGACCATTGATAGCTTGAAGGAACAATTATAAGATTATGATAAATTGAAAGCATAATTGGATCACACAAAAGGTGAGCTACTATTGACAATAGAAAAGTTGAAGAAGTTCGAAAAAAGCACTGAAAAATTAGATGATATCCTTAGCAGTCAAAAATATCCAAATGACAAGACATGACTAGGATACAATGAAAGTTTGATGACAACAAAACAAGAGAAGGAAGATGAAAATGATGAAACCAACACTCCAGAGCAAGTTGAACAACAAGATAGAAGACTAGAATTCAGAAGGAATGAGGCATCAAGAAGATCCTCTCCCATCAGGTATGAAAGAAATTATTATGAAGGAAACTACATAAGAATAGACTGTGAACCTAGATGGACCACACCACAAAGAACATCACTTACTCCCAGGTATCAAAATTTCTTTCTTGGACATTGTTATACTTGTGGAAATTTTGGACACAAGGCAATCAATTGTAGAATCAATGAAAGGAATAACTATGCAAGCTACATGAATGGTGAAAATAGTAGATATGGAAATGTTTGTAGACCTATAAACATAAATTATAATCCATTTGACCCATTAATGGATCAAAATATTGTATGCTACAAGTGCAATGATATTGGTCAGAAAACATGAGATTGCAGAGAGATGAAGGAAGATAATCCTATGCCAAATGTCCTTATACCAACTACAACATGGAAAAGGAAAGAAATTCTACACAATGAAAACCATCGAATAACATTGGTCGCTAAAGAATGTAAAGAAGAAGATGAATGGTTCACAGACAATGGGTTCTCATCTCATATGACCGGAGATCAGAGAAAAATTTTCAGTTTGAAGAAAAAGGGTGGAAATGTTGCATTTGGAGATGACTCATCTACCAAAATACTTGGAAAAGGAACTGTAAATCTTGGAAGTGAAAATGTAAAAGCATGAAAAGTCCTATTGGTTGAAGATATGAAGCATAATCTCCTCAGTGTCAGCAAAATATGCGATCAAGGATACACTCTTACGTTTGACTTCCAAAAATGTAAACTCAGAGAAAATAACTCAAGAATATTAGTTGCAACTGCAACAAGAAGACCAAACAACATATACATCCTAGACATGAAGAAGAGAGAGAATAAATAAGCCACACAAAAGGACTCCAAGGAAGAAAAAGTCCCAAAGACCAAAAATAAGGATGAAGTATTATTGAGTGCCACATGTTCAGGGGGAAAAACCCCAAAGAAGAAGGTCACCTTATTCCATTGAACTCAGGGGAAGTAGCCCCACCCTTTTCCATTGATGTCAAATGGGGAGAGAAATTGGGATCATGATCGTAGGGGGAGCATGAGTGTTTCCATCAATGACAAAGGGGGAGATTGTTGGAAGATTGGTTATTGTCATTGATGTCAACCCTAGCCATTGGATTTTGGACCCCACAGTTGATCAAAGTAGATAGACATGAAGGAAATTACACATGCAGATACAAAACCCATGGATGGATAGTATAAGTCATTTCTCTTCTGGTGGTATGTGACACATCACATGGATCCCCACGATTGAGGAGAAATGAATTTTTGAAGATGACAATGTGAATTGAAGAAAAAACTACATGGTGGCCCTAATGTTAAAAGGAAGTGGCATAAAGGGTACAAGTACATCTCATTATACATTCATTTTTAAACACACACAATTTTATTAATGAACAAGGAGATATAAGTCGAATTTCTGAGGAAATATGAAGTAAAGAAGGCCAAATTTCAAGGGAGGATGAAGTCTTTTGGTGATGTGTTCTAAGGTATGTTATCTGCATGTCATCTTACCATTTTTGCTATAAAATTGTTTCTAGAACGATTCAGATAGTGGAATTTGGAGGGTATTGAGAAGACATATCTATGTACATGTAGTAAAAATTTCATATCTTTATTCACTACAATTTTGGAGATACACTCTGTGGAAGATAGGGTTTTTTACTAGTCCTGAAGTTAGTCGTAAATAGGTGTTCTATGTAAACCAGTCATAACGTCTTCATAGAGAATCCAAATAAAGTGAGACCAATTGCATTGGAAAGAGTACTGGTTGTAGTTTCCTATGTACTAATTTTAGAATTTGAGGTTAAATATTGAGCACGGGGAATTCTATACAAGTTCTCTCTCCTGAATAAACCAGAATTGAATAAGGTCTACCATTTTCTCTAAAACTCCTTTTCTGGGAGGATTCAAGGAGTGAAACTTGGAGGAGTTTCAAATAATACATTGAGTACTATTATCTATAGGATCGGAGTATTCCAAGAAGTGAAGAATTTCAGAAGTTGAAGAAGTCTCAGGAATCATTATTAGGTTCTATGTGATGGTTGGTTGATGGTGATAATTTAATGTAAATTTTTATTATCTCTCATATATTCTTGGGTGGAAGGAAGGGGAAAGGATGGAGAGTTCAACCCTCTCTTAATATTGGAGGATTGTATATTCCTTTTGGAGGTGTATCCCTCCCTTTATATTTGGAAGTTGTAGCTACCTTTGGAAGTCATTACTTCCTTTGAACAATAATACATGATTACTTCTTATATAATGTGCATGGTGTATTGGTGCATCTCTTATACTATTCTTTAGTGTTCATTGGATAGTCTTCATTGTTGATTGGATATAAATTGAATACATGATATTATTGAAGGACAAGTTCAAAAATATTAATTGCTCTAAATACTGATTAACCCCCCTCTCAGTATTTCCAACACTTATTGTACCTTGGAATGATTGCATTCGGGCTCTCGATCTAGGCCATATCAGAATCAAATATCAGGAAGATGAACTAGTTTGGAAACTCAGTCCCTTCGGGGTCTATTCCCAAAACGATGGTTATTCTATCCTGATGACCAATCTCCTCCAAAAAGCTCCCACCTGGTGGTGGAAGGGGATCTGGAAATCCAAATTCCCTCTTAAGGAAAGATTGTTCATGTGGTGCCTCTAAAGGAAAAAGGTCCCTACTTGGGATATAATGAAATTCATGGGACTGGAAGGGTCGGGATGGTGCTCTCTTTGCAAGGGAGATGAGGAAACATCTCCACACTTTTTCTTGGGATGCCCATTTTCAATCCAAACTTGGAGAGTTGTTTCATCTACTTTGGGTCAAACATGCTCCTGGCATGGGCCCTGTATCAAAGAGGCCTAGATGTCTTGGTTACAGGACCATAGAAATAAAAATATCAAGGCTCTTCCTCTCCTAATTCACTGGGACATCTAGCTTGCTCGAAACACTTCTATTTTCAAGGAAACGAACTTGCTTCCTGATATAATTGCAGCCAAAAGCCTAGCAATCCATGCACATTTTCCACAAGAGAAATATGGTCCCCCTCCCGGGCAGGTAGTGGAGGAACAGATAAATTTCACAAGACCTTGGGTTTTTTTTATGGTGCTTCCCAAGACAATGGAGACCATTGTGGGGGAGTGGGAGTCTTTCATATCTCCCCATCTCATTTCTATAAGTTAAAGTGGAGATTGGGATAGGGATCAAATAATTATGCATAACTTATGGATTTAAAGCTCAAGCTCACTTTTGTTGGGGGAAAAGGGATCTTAAACCTTTAGATATTTGGAGACTCAATGGTGATCATCAATTGGTTGAGGAAAACTCAAATGTGTCATAACACAAATCTTACTTCTATCCTAGAAGAAGTATTTTTAATAGAAAATTTATTTACAAATCTGTCATTCAAACATGTCTACAGGGAAAGGAACGTCGCAACAGACACCTTATCTAAAGAGGGCACTCTTATGGCTCTCTGGCAGTGGCACATCATAGAGTACTTAGATGGGCAGAGTTATGAACATTATCACAAACCATTTATAGAACAAATTGGTCAGCCAAGGACGGATGTCTAAGTATGCTCTCTCTTTTTTGTCTATGGATCTTCTAGTCTGAATACAATCTATTGGACATGTTACAGACTATCAACATTTTTGGGAGGGGTTTCCCTGAGGCATGTCCATAATTTTACATAGTTGCTACAGTTTATATGATGCAAATTTTTTTGATTTCATGTTTTCATAAACAAACTTTTTTGTACAGAAAGATCAACAAAAAGGCACTCTATTATGGAATGTGTATATATGATTTCAGTTGTCAGTCTTGGTAGCAAAAAGATTTTCAGGATTAAATGCATGTCTATACATGCATTCTTCATAATGTAAATTTTATATATTTTAATAAAATTTACGCTTTTTTCCTTTGAAAAAAAATACATTATTAATATATAGTGGAAGTATATATTATTATTGATATAAAATAATAATAAAAATATAATAAATAAGTGATAATAGATATATCATACAATAAATAATAGATATCATACAATTAATAATGAAAGTATTAATAATACAAAATATATTAATAGTGTTGTAGATTATGTGATATTTGATATCCCCGTTTCCAACCAAATAAAAACTTTTGATCTTTTAAATGACCATGAGCCTAACTCTGATCATAAACCTTTAACCCTAACTCTAAAATTCTCCATGCATAGGAGCACCATTGAACAGAATTATGATAATCAAAGGAATTTGCGCTTTGAAAAAAGTAAAGTTGACATTTTCTTAAAGGATTTAAATAGTAAATTAATCCTCCTAACTTATAAGGACAACATTGAAGAACTCTATCATAATTTTACAACTACCCTTTCCACTTCTATTAACAAGTTCTCTTTCGAGGTGTTCCATAAAAAGAATAATAGAACAACCAACCCTTGGTATGATAAAGAATGTAAAATTGCTAGGAAAGCCATTAGGGATGCTTCTAATGAGCCCTTAAAAATCGATAAGATCAATATGTACAAAGCCCTAATTAAAAGGAAAAAAAGATACTATATCAATAAAAGGCAAGAAAAGCTTTCACAACTATACAAGTTGGATCGTAAGAAGTTCTCGAGCCAAATTCTAAAACGCAATACCAAAGAAAATAATAGGATTCCCTTAACAGACTAGAATTCCTACCTTAAAAATCTTTACGAATTCCCTAATTCCATGGACACCATTCCTATTGTCCCTACAAAGGAAGAAGTTTTTTCTTTAGATGACATAGAGTTCAGGGTTAAGCGGCTCGCAAATGGGAAAGCTAAGGACATTGAAGGCTACCAAGCTGAAATTTTTAAAATCGGAGGGCCAATCCTTATCCCTCACATACACAAGCTCTTTAACTTAGCAGTCAAGCAAGGCTTCCCTAAACCCTGGACGCAAAGCCCCATTGTTCCTATTTTTAAAAATGGGGATAAAAAAATTCCCTCTAATTATAGGACCATTATGATTATCCCGATTTTAGCCAAGCTTTATGGAATTATTTTGGAAAAGAAGATTAGCATTTGGCTAGAAAGTCACGTTAAAAGAGCTAAAGGCCAGGCCGGTTTAGGAGATATCATTCAACTGTGGACCATCTTGTTACCTTTAGGATCATTGCAGAGGAGTTCCGCAATACTAAAACCAATATTTTTTGTTGTTTTGTTGACTTTAGAAAAGCTTTTGACATGGTTCCTAGGAAAAACCTT
>ML814008.1:119412-135815 GCA_009831015.1 Picea engelmannii | reverse complement strand
ATCCGCAAAAGGGGATTTGGTCCTTATACAATTACCGACTTGATTAATCCTCAATGGGGATTAATCTAATAACAATAATATTAATAATGACATGATTAATCCTCAATGGGGATTTAATCCAATAATAATAATAACATGATTAAATTTCCACAATGGGGATTTAATCCAATAACAAAATAATAAGAATGCTCTTCGCAGTTACATTATTTCAACAAGGTTCACTCGCCATTTTGAAGATTTGAAAGCATATATGGGTGGTTACAAATATTTTTATCCACCCTTTGTCATGATTTATTATAGTACATACCTTATTCGTTTTGAAGGTATTTGTTCTTCTTCGTGATGGTTTCCCCATATGTATTGGCCATACTTCGCCTTAATAGAATAAATACCTACTCCTTGACTTCGAACAATTTTTCGAATGCCTATGTAAATCCTATCACGGAAGTCACTTCCACCACTACCACCCCAAGGCCCACAGAACATCGATAATATGATATAAACTCCAACAGTTGGAGTACATAAATTTGTAATATACATTCCAATGCAGTCCAAATACAAACCACTCTGGCCATGGAAACCCACTATCTTTCCTCCCACTTTAGAAAATGAGAAATAAGTCCCATGTTATACACCATCATACGGTCCATACTTCTTCAAATTTCTCTCAAATGTTTGTGACCTTATCACATATGAACAACCCCTGTAAAAGATAGGATCGCAATGTCCGCTCATTGAAATGAGAATATCTTTTGGATAGTCCAATTCAATCTGTGAAGGAGCACAAAATATATATCTTAGTGGAGGCCAACTCAGACCTGATATTTGTTTCCCATATAATGATTTGAAGGGGTTTGGCTATGTCTAAAATCAATATGGTTTCTAAGTACATAAATTTAAGAGTCCCCTTGGTATTTTCTTACCGTTTTCCCTTATCATTACCTTATTTGTTTTTTGTTTTCCCTAGTGCCACCATGTCTCTTTGACCATGCACGGCTTCCATCTCTACCATATTCAAATTTAACAGACTCTATGACCTCTACATGCACTAGTATTATTTGGCAGATTCTTGAATACACTCCATGACCCCATAAGGTTCCACCATTGCCTCCCCATGGACCAGCTGAAATATCCTTCATGATATAAAAAAAAACAAGAAGAAAGAACCAAATTTAAATTACCCGCAACATTTTTTTTATACAATGTTAAACCATCATAAAATCAATGTTTAATTTGCACCTTCCTATATTATTTAAAACTATTGTATTTTGCAATATGCATTTTTTACAAAAACAACAAGAAGAAAGAACCAAATTTAACTTATCCTCAACATTTATTTTAAACAATGTTAAATCATTTTAAAATCAATGTTTAATTTGCACCATCCTAATTATTTTAAACTATTGAATTTGACACTCTGCATTTTTTATAATAACTTCATTTGAGGTTTGCACTTTGCATATTTTCATCCATTTAAGTTTTTTTAGTGGTATTGTTCAATTTCACTACATCTATAGCATCATAGATATATCCATAACATGGATGGATTTATATTTTAATAAAAAAATAAGCAACCTTGAGTTTACATTTCTTTACGTTTCCTCTTGCAGGATTGTACACTCAAATATTCTTACTAGATGTTGCCTACTTGAAAATGCTTGAATAGAGGTGTCTTGTACTTGTTGCAACAATGTTGCTCCATCATAGCCTTCCCCTACCTAGCTATATTTAGGCCTTTTCCCTTCTAGCACTTTCTTTGGATCTTTTTTGTTGATGAAAGACAAAGGTAGGGGTGGTTACAATTTCCCAAGTATAAACAAGGGGTGTATATTAACAAGCAAAGTGACTTTATTACCTTACGAGATCTGTAACTAGATTAACAAGCTATGGTTCTCAAATTGGCTAGGATACTAAATGATATAATGGTTAAGGGGATGGAACAAGATCAACTACTTCATCGAATGCAGACCCGTATGCTTGTTTTGTTGGCATTGTTGGATCAACTTGGTTAGCTCAGTGAAATCAATCAATTGCATATATATATGTGAAAGTTGTTGACTGAAATGTTGATGGGATGGATTTTTGTTATTAATCAACGGGTAAAAACCCAACAACTTCTTCCTTCGCGATGTCACTTGGTACTGGAAATGGAACTAAAAGTGCTATGAGTGGGACTAATTCTATATAAATTACTTCTTAAAGGGATCCAACTAGAAATAAGACCCACAACATCACCTTGCATACTGCTTTGAATGCACCCTGCATGTTTCCAATATGAGCATGAAACATGTCTTCAAAATAGACTTGTGAAAGGAGGACCAACAAGGGTAAGAAAGATTAATTTAAACTTGAGGCAAAGGCAATAATATAAAATCAATCAAGAACCCATGACAGAGGAGAAATGCTCCCTTCTAGTGAGTGCACAACTCCGCCTCCACAATTAGTTCCAGAAACATATCCAAATTCAATGTCGGATACCAAAAACATGAGTTGCATGGCATTAATCTGTCACAGGTTTCAAATACTTGAGGTATCATTGCACATTTGTAAAACATGCAATAACATTCATATTTATGAGGAAAACATGGTAGGCCTCATGAGATTCGAGCTCCAAGGCAGGTGCTATGTTTTTCCATGTGTTTTTCAAATTACCATCGAGATGGAAAAAAACAATGTGTATCTCTTTTGTGGGTTAGAAAAATGAATGGACAAATATCCACGTTTATTTGCACTCGAGTGCAATTTGAAACCACAATAATTTAATCAGTTTGTGTCTTATCGAAATCTCTTGGCCCAAATCTATTGTTTCTCCCCCTCTTTATCAATGTGACTTCGCCAAATAAGGCAAGGACTAGTTGCTCCGCAACCCCTCTTGTATTCTTTTTGAAGTCGTGAAATGAAGCAACATTGTGTTCCAATACGTTTTATGATAGTTTGCATTGTATAAAGTGGTACTTTTATTCATTCCCTCGAGTTTTCAAGTCAACAATGGCCACGATACCATCCATAGATACAATCAAATTTTTTCCTTTTCCCTCACATCTCCAAACAAAGAAACTAACAATGATTTCACTCATTTCGAAAATCACCTACCTTGCCTTCTATAATTTTGAATTGGGTCTCTTTGTCTTTACAAACTAGATTGAAATTCATTATCATTGTAATTGTGAAATCATACCATGTTTGTTATGGGATCAAAGTGTTGAATTTTTATGTGAGATTGATATATTCGATATATTATTACAATGATGAGTGTTCCATATATAGAGAACATATGGTGATCATCCATGAAGGATGCGTCCCTTGGGTAATCAATAATTATTTATTATTATCATTACTTATTATATATATTGTTTAATAATAATAAAATATATTATTAATTATTAATTTAGGAGAATGTCTTCCCGATGTTGTCCAAACATCAACACTCCCTCTCAACGAGGGAGACATTTTGCATCATGCCAACCTTGTCTCTAAAGTATACAAACTTTTCCCTAGACTCATGACACCTATCTATTAGTCTTGGGATATGTCTCCCTCCCACCTGAACCGAGGGAAAACTCCTTCTACGGCTCTCCCTCTGAGCCAATTGACTTTCTCTTAGATCAAGCCCACTTTGGGTCCGCAAGTGATATCATATAGCATATTGAGTCTTTATCATTCCTTGTCAAATCACCATGACTAGGAAAAAGACCACACCAGAGTCGTTCACCACAGGTACACCCCTATGAGTGAATGTTAGTCTGATTCTAACTGACACATGGAAAGCACCTCAAGCACCTCGAGTCCATATTATTCCTTCTCATGATGAAGGAAGGACTACGCCTGGGCCCATTTTCCACAAGTACACCTTTGTGATAAATGTATCCTATCTCCCTTGGTCTGCAACCCAATCTAGGAGAAAGTCTGCTCGATGCTTACTCGAGACATTGTAGCAAAAGGTATGTCACACATGGCACTCCCATGTGGACTTCTAGAGGCTAGTCCCTCTAGAAACACTAGGGTCAACTCCCCATAGTGTGTGACTTCAAGGTCAACTCCCTTGACATGTCCTCGTGTGCTCTCCACAAGGGACGTTGGGATATAAACCCAAACCCACTTATCCCTCTCAGATAAGTGTCCTTACAGATCAACTCAACTCAGTCACAGAGGAGTACGATCTAGAATTCTAGAGGATACTCCCTCTAGAAACACTAGGGTCAACTCCCTATAGTGTGTGATGTCAAGGTCAACTCCCTTGATGTGTGCTCATGTGCCCTCCACAAGGGACGTTGGGATATAAGCCCAAACCCACTTATCCCTCTTGGATAAGTGTCCTCACAGATCAACTCAACTCAGTCTCAGAGAGTACGATCTGGAGAATGTCTCAGTAAGCTGCAAACATTAACACTCTCTCTCAACGAGGGAGGCATTCTCTACCACGCTAATTCTTCCATGGAAGTACTCGAACTTTGTCTTGGTAAGGGGTTTGGTAAGAACATCAACAACCTACTCATTTGTAGGAAGGTACTGCACTAGTATTGCCTTCCTCTACACCATGTTTTGGATGTAATGGTACTTGATCTCAATGTGTTTTGTTTTGTCATGAAACACTCGATTCTCTGAGAGCTTCACATAGCTTTGGTTATCACAATGAATAACGGTGAAATCCAACACATGTCCAAATAAATATCCAAGGAGATTAATCCACACTACTTCGTGAACTTCCACAAGTCTCAATGAAATGTACTATGCTTTTGCGGTTCTCAAAGCCACATAAGTCTATTTCCCGCTACACCAGGAAACCATGGCAGATCCCAAAGTGAAGCAACACTCGGAGGTGTTCTTCTTTTCCATTGTGCTCCCTTCCCAATCAGAGTCAGTATATCCCTACAATCTCATGTCAATACTAGAAGTATATCTCAAACCATGTCCAACTATGCCTCCCAGGTATCTCAACACATCCTTCGTAACAATCGAGTGTGTATGTCTCAGCTGAATCATAAACTGGCTAAGTGCACTCACTACATAGAAAATATTTGGTATGTTGTTAACCAGATACATCAATGATCCAATCAGTTTTCTGTACAGGGTCAGATCAATCTTGTCAGAATCAAAAGACGACACACTTAGTTTCTTCAAATTTGTCACCATTGGTGTGGCCATGGGCTTACAGTGCAACATCCCAGACTTCTTCAATATCTCAACTGTGTACTTCCCCTAACTCGGGAATATATCATCATTTATCTGCCACACCTATAGTCCCAAGAAGTAGTGCATCATACCAAGGTCCTTCATCTCAAACTCAAAGTCCAACGCATACTTGCATTCAACACTAAGGCTCTCTATACCGATGAGGAATAAATCATCAATGTAGAGGACCAAAAATCAGTGACTCACCATTAACAGTGTTGTAGTACGGGTTGGGATCAACAACACATTTGTTGAAGCCCAAACTCATCAGGTGTCCATCAACTTGCATACCAAGCTCAAGGTGCCTGCTTGAGTCCATACAGGGCCTTCTTCAACCTACACACATGAGACTCCTTCTCATGTATCACGAAACCATCTAGATGCTCGATGTATACTTATTCCTCAATCTCTCCATTGAGAAAGGTTGTCTTCACATCCAGTTGATGTAGTCTCCAACCCATGGATGTTGCAAGGGTAATAATCATCCGGATAGAAGTGTATCGAGCAACATGAGAAAAAATCTCCTCATAATCTATTCCCTCCACCTGAGAGAATCCTCTAGCAACAATTCTCATTTTATGCTTCACGATGCTCATGTCAGTTGTGTGTTTGATCTTATAGATCCACTTGGAATTCACTACATACTTCCCCTCAGGTCTCAGAACAATATCCCACACATAATTCTTCATGATAAATTGATATTCCTCCATCATGGCATCTCTCCATATTGGCTGACTAGATGCTTACTCATAACAGGAAGGCTCAGAATCAATGATGTGGCTCATAACTGTGGCATAGCACGAATATATCTGAGGTCTCTTGCTCTCTCAAAAGGTACCACGAGGAGTTGCATGTCCTTATGCCTCCTGTAGAGTCGGATGAGCCCATGCAGGTATCTTCCGACCTATTGCAATATCTCTGGGAACATCAACTAGAGCTACAGGATCAACGGGATAAATTTGATCAATAGGATGAATTGTCTCCCTCTAAACTGTTGGAGGGTGAGAGGGAGAAGGCACCATATCGTCCCGTCTCTCACTATCAATCTCCATGTGAGATCCTATAGATATCTTGAAGGCTACCTCCTCCTAAAAGGTAACATATTTGCTCACCTCAATCTGTCTTTGACCAGGGATGTATATTCAGTATGCCTTCAAAGACTCATTGTACCACACAAATGTACCCTTTCTGCCTGAAGGGTCTAGATTGGTCCTTTTCTCCTTGGGTACATGAATATATATTGGAAACTCAAATATCCTAAAGTGTCCAACCTCGGGCTTTCATTCCAGTGAAGGACTCCTCGGGAGTCATGTTCCTCAAAGTTTTATGAGGAATTTTGTTCTGAACATACAATGCAGTCGTGGATGTCTCTTCCCATAGAAAAATGCTAATCATGCTAAGTTATATTGGACCGTACTTGACATATCGAAGTTCCCTCATGAAACCAATGTCTAAGACATATTGATTGAAACCCAGTTGAAGTACAGGCAAGGAGGAACTGTTGAAGACGAAAAAATGGAACCGAACTCGATAGGTTGTTCCCACTTAAAGATAGTCTCTCCAGTTTTGGGAGAGCCTCGATTGCAACAAGAACTTGTCTAGTCATCATGTTGTTTTCCATGTTGAACACCATCAAATTTGAACAGTTTGCCAGAGACAAAGGTTAAACCTTATGCAATTACAACATGAACCTTTAATATGTGCCATCTCATGGCCCCAAGCTTGGGCACATGGAAAAAACCAACATGCCCATCAAACAATCACATTGTGTGGACAGACAACTTATTACTACAGAACGACTCATAGCTCACACTGCCATAGACACACTACACCAATGACCTCACAACAACTATCTATTCTCACCTAACTCTCACGGGCTCCTATTTCCTTTCCATTTCCCTTTCCCTGGGCCCTCCTATGAGGGAGTCAAGCCCAGTCTCGCTCTGATATCATGTTGAATTTTTATGTGAGATGATATATGTGAGATTGATATATTCGATATATTATTACAATGATGAGTGTTCCATTTATAGAGAACATATGGTGACCATCCATGAAAGGATGCGTCCCTTGGATAATCAATAACTATTTATTATTATCATTACTTATTATATATATTGTTTAATAATCAATAATTATATTATTAATTATTAATCTAGGAGAATGTCTTCCCAAAATTGTCCAAACAACAACACAAAGACCCATTGCAACACTACATAAACCATCCTTAGTTGCTTCACTATGACTTTGGCATAGAATTTAAAAGTAAGAACTTATTTGTATAAAACTTCCACACCTTTATACAATTGGGGAAGACAGTTATTGGCCCCTAAAAATGCAAGAATATAATCATTCTTACATAGTTTCTCCACACTTCCCTACATTGACAAAAAAAAAAATAGGACACAAGGCATTGATGGGGTTGGCAATTTAAGAAACATTGATATCAACTTTTGTGATCAATCCCAAGCAAGCTTTATCATATCATTCTTAAGATATGGAAGCTAGAAAACATTAGACTTTACTCGAATCAAAACTTGTCAAATGCAATGCTTTTGCTTTAAAAACCAACGATAAATACTATTTTACTTTTGTTTCCCTAGAAAATATATAGTCAATGCAATCATAATGCACTAATAACAATCGATACATTAATATAAGGGAATTCAAAGAAAAGATATGTTGGTGTTTTCAACCAAATAATTCTCTACCTTTAAAACATAGCAAATGATGTACCTTGCACATCACCAATCATAGAGTTTTCAATCCACAAGGGATGGCTTGAACGAGGAAGTATCAAACAATTTTTTTTGTGTTTGCATTATAACCCTTCTAAAGTGAATGATGGATGCCTTGTTTCAAAAGATGTTGTATTTTATTATAGGCCCCAGCTTAGGTTTAAAACTCGACTTACTTGCTTAGCATGATCTGTGGGTGTCTATGTTAGGCCCCGATTTATAGGGCCAATCTCTCTGACTTGACCCTTGGTCCACTCGGTGAAAATTGGCATATTCACTGATTCTTCTAGTTATACAAAATACAACCCTTGTGAAGTACGAGGTAAAAATACAATTCTCATCTCATCTTGACAGGGAAAATAATTACATGCATTAAAAATGTGATAATATCAAATGTCCCCGGCACATCGAGAGAAACAAAATAACATTGTGTCTATCTATGTCGTCTAATTGCAACGATCACTAGGGCATGTTACACATCTATAAACATTCACACACTATTCATTAGTCATGAGACAAATTTATGAACACATCAAGTTAAAAAATATGATGTCTAAACACATTAATTTCATAACTTACCTACTACCATAAGGGATGCATTGTTTGAGCGCACATTAATCTCATAACTTTCCTACTACCATAGGGGATGCATTGTTTGAACACAAACGTCCTCATCTTTTGTGGTGACAAAACTCAAGCAGTGCATACTTAGATGTATGGATGCTCAAATCAATTTCTACACTACTATTTTGTTGGCATCTTCCACGTTTATTGATTTTGTTTATTTTTAGGGCCAAGGAAACTCCTCTTCTACTTTAAAAATTACTCCAAAACACCCAACTCAAACATAACATCAAAATCTAGATGCCTATGGTTATCGACGTCATCCAACATTATTATTAGATGAGGCATTGTTTTGAAGAAGATTTGGGTAGCTAAACAACTCTCTTGCCCATTAAGGCCCTTAACATTTTGCTCAACACTATCATTTAGCCATAAGGGTTGTGTTGGTATCTGCTTCAAAGTTTGGTGTCTTTATATTTATCTCCCAAGGGGCATGAATTTAGTGGGGGACTACACACTAATATAACCATTGTTTCATTATGCGTTTCGACTCATAAATACAACTAATTAACATTTATGACATGCTTACAAATGTTGTTGTAAAGAAACCATGGACACTACAATTTGTGTGATACATGAGATAAGGTATTATGTGTGATTATAAGAGATTTTTTGAATTAAAGGCAACTTCGTTATAAATTTAACATGTCATTTATAGGAATTGAACCCGGATAGGAAGGATAATAATCATTCCTCACAACCATCCAAACTAAACCCAATTAACTTTTTTTTTTATAATTGTTAAAAAATCCCAATGCTTTTTGTAATTTATTAAACCAATAATACAATTCAACATTACATTTTCTAAAAGCATGCATATCAACCCATCCATCCTCCATGCATACTTCTTCGTTTGATCTATGAAAAATATCGTCTTTAGGAAACATTTTGTCTTTCATAAAACTATGGTATGACAAGAGAATTATTCATGTTTTGATTTTCATGAGGGAAATTATGGTAACATTTTACTCACATTCCTAAATTTGCATGAGGGAAATAATGGGAACATTTTACCCACATTCCTAAATGTAAAACACCGTGTTAGTGCACCAAAAATATTTTTATTTATATAAAAACAACATCCCTGAGAAAATTAACGCCTAGTGGTAGTGTTGTTGGTGAGTATATACACATTGAAAGCATATTGTCATGCTTGAACATCCCATTCAAAATATTTAAAATAAATATTCAAATGACTATTCATTGTTGCCCATATCTCCGCCATAAGCGAAAATTGGGTCCATCACTGACAGCGAGTCCAATACCTTGCTGACTCATCTCCTCTCCCTCTCGTTTACCAAGACCTAAATAATACATCCCAAAGCTGCCATCTGGCATCTGCAACACATAAGGAGTGCCTACTATCAAATTATCCCACACATTCTCACCCTTCCTAGCTGTCAAAACAGGTCCACCTGGCTCCTTCCCTACGTACTCATCCTTCTTCCACGTCAGCCCGTCGTCTGAGATGGCCAAGCCAATCGCAAACTCGAACTTGAAATTGGACCCCTCGTAGAACATGAGAAATCTCCGCCCTACCCTTATGACGTGGCGCACCGATACTCCGCCCTCGTCCCACGACCCCGCGTCCCCGCACGACAGAATCTTGCCGACCTTCTGCCAGTTTTTCCCGTCGTCGGACACTGCCATACCAGCCGAGAAAAACCCTATCCCGGCCGACCCGCCTGATTCTCTGGTGTGATAAGTCATGAACAGCCTCCCGCTGTCGTCGCCGGGAAAAATCCTCGGCCAGGAGACGCCGTTCTGATCCCAGGCGCCGGGCTCCC
The DNA here is from genome assembly GCA_009831015.1 of Picea engelmannii. Lineage (NCBI taxonomy): Eukaryota > Viridiplantae > Streptophyta > Pinopsida > Pinales > Pinaceae > Picea > Picea engelmannii. The sequence continues at coordinate 125,494 of ML814008.1, read as the reverse complement.
CGACGTCGAGCACCGGCCCTTCTCTGCCGTCGATGTGGATTCCGTCAACGGAAGAGGCCAATCCCGGCAACAGCCGCCTCCCCTCTGCCGCCATCCCTCCGCCGAAGTAGTACAGAAGCCATTTTTCGCCGGTATAGACGGCGTCGCTGATAGCAACGTGGACGCAGTCGAAGGCAGCGGGGTTGTCGGAGGGATCCATGACGGCGCCGCCGGGCAGCGGGCCACGGTGGCGTTGGAAGGCAAGGCCATCTGAACTGAATGCCACTCCGATTCTGCCGGTGGGCAGCGTGTTGTTGAAGGGCTGAACGCCCATGTTCCACACTTCCTCCGAACGCCCGTAGTAATACATTCGGTAACCAGTGGCGCCCTTTGGCTCTTTGACGACAACAGCGCCTGAAAAGAGCTTTCTGTCCCACCAGTTCGAATCCAGAGGCGCAGGGCCCAGAACACGTCCCGAGTTCCATTCCATTGCAGAGACTGGGAAGGGATTTCTTCTTCTTGTTCTTGAATTTGGGTAAAAGAGGACACACTCACAGTTAGATCTAGATCCAGAGGTTGTTTCACAGAGCCATGGGATTGGGCTTGAATTGATGTAAATCGCCCTCATCGGTCGGGTCGTCTTGGAGTTGGATGGTAAATGCCCACTTCCTTCCTCGATTCAATTGGGTGATACAGATGAATGCAGTGCTCAATTCAATTGGGTGATACAGATGAATGTGGATATAGCGTCCACGTGTTCATTGCAGTTATTTGCCACCTGTTCTAAAAAAGTGAGGATAAGGTTACTTCAAAATATATAAACAAATAGATTATTTATGACTTGTGACATTAGATTATCTATTTTGTATGTTACGTTAGGTATTTTGAATGTTTATGTTCGAGTAAATTAAGTTGGTAGGGATGATTGTTATTTTTTCTATCTATATTTTATTTTTACATGATTAAGGTAAACTAACTATGATTTAAAAGAAATGTTTGTTTTACAGTCATTTCAATCAATTATTTATTTCATAAATGAATTATTTAGTCACAATTGATAATTTGATTTTTTATAATTATTTTAATATTTGATTACTCAAATATAAATATAATGAATGAAAAAAAAAAGTGTTTAATCTCAGTGTGAATTCATTTTAATTTAATTATTATGTATAAAAGAAATAAAAAGAAGATTGAAATGCAAATCTTTGGATGTTTAATTTTTTTAAAGTATTAATGCTACACCTTCAAATAAATTAATAAGTAGATGAATTGGAAGACAAAGTTCTGCCTTGATTCTATTTATGTTTTGCAAAATTTTGGCTATATGAAATTATATAGAAAAAAATTAAAGTTCAAGTTACATAATTAAAGTTTTCATCAATCAATTAAAATTATAACTTTTTATTGGATGAAATTTTATTTTATAATAAAAAAGATTAAATATTTTCTCTAAATATAAAATTAGATGAACCTGGATGGAAGGAAAAAATTCAACACCTCAACTAATTGAAATACAACCACTTACTACTTTAATATATTTATAAACATTTAAAATATATAATTTTTAATAGAGTGAAATAAAATAATAAAGATAACACAAACTTATATTTGTTTTAAAAATAGAAAACTTAAAAAAAAANCCTCAACTAATTGAAATACAACCACTTACTACTTTAATATATTTATAAACATTTAAAATATATAATTTTTAATAGAGTGAAATAAAATAATAAAGATAACACAAACTTATATTTGTTTTAAAAATAGAAAACTTAAAAAAAAATTAACTAAATTGTTTTTATAAATACAATGAAAACTACAATGTAATAAAGACAAAAAAAATTGGCAAATGCCAAACATAAGTCATATTAAATTTAAAAAAAATTACTATATAAAAAATATATAAAAAAAACATACATTAAATTTTTTAAAAATTACAATATAAAAAATAATAAGTATATTGGTGTATATTTAACTTTTTAAAGAAGAAACTAATTGTATATATTAAGTGGTATTATTTTTGCGATATTAAAAATTATATACTAATATAATTGGTGAGAATTTTAATTTTAATAAAATTATAGCATTAACATGTTAATTTTTTTTTTTAATTTATAAAATTGTAAAAAAAATAAAAAAATTAAACATTTGAAATTTTTTATTTTTTTTAATATTGAATAAATTCAAGATTAATATAAAAAAGTATTAATTATTAAAATCTTTTATATTTTAATAAAATTAAAAAATACAAAATAATATAAAACATAGAAAATTATCCAACAATAATATTTTAATATTAATTTTTTTAATAATATTTTAATATTAGATTTTTTAGAAAAATATCCAACAATAATATTTTAATATAATAGTAATATGAAAATGATAAAATTTAAAATTTTGATTTTTTTTCTTTAAACAAAAATTTAGAAAGTTAACAAAAATAATTTTAATTAATAAAATACCATAATAATCAATTTTTAAAAATCTTTCAATGAAATACAAATTTTAAAAATAGTGGGGGGACCACCATCCCCACCCTTTAGAGTAAAAAAAAAAAAAAACACTATTATAATATATATTAAAAACATGTTATGTTATCAATTTTCTTTCTTAGATTTTCATCTCTAGACCAATTAATATTAATGTAACTAATAACTTTTTAATTACCAATCGCCCATATAAGAACCAACATATCCTATTCACTATGAATCAATGATGAAGGTTAGGATTTGATAAGACTCTATTAACCACTCTCACAATATGGGTTATGTATAGTCTTCGTGCAAACTAGAATATCCATTACATGCCCCACTTCATTTTGATAAGGATCTCTTGCCCTCTCGACCTTCTCCTCATCAATAGCCAATTGCATCTCCTTCCACAATTCACAATTATGAGAAAAATGAGCTATATTGACAATCAATCATTCATCCCAAATCATTCAAGGATGTTGTTTAGCTACCTCTCTAGCACAATTTTTTTTTTTATTTGGTTGTTTTAATACACAAAGAATATTGTAACTCACATAGTTCCCTCATCTCAAACCAAGTTGACAACAATCCGAAATGGACCATTGGCAAAGAAATGGTTGTCTTATTGGTGTGTTTATATGTAGGTTTAATCCTCAAGTCCTAGATTTAGTGGTCTTAAAACCTTCATCAAAACCTTTGTCAAAGCCCTATTATCACACTTTAGAAATTTATATGTGTGTGAAAGTTTTGGTTATGTGGAATTATTGAGAAGTCAGAAGGATCTTGTTAGTTCATGCTTCGCATCAAAGATAAGACAAACGCAAAGGACAACAGAAAATAGACTGAGGAAAAGTTTATGCAGTGACATGGTGTAAAGGCATGTCACAGTGTGGGTACTACGGAGTGGATCTTATACCGTACTCCACAAAGGATAGGCTCTGCAAAGCCTTGAGCATACAAATCTTTGGACCATGAAAAACATTGGATGTGGCATGAAGAGGATTGTTATGAACACAAATATATAGAAATAGATATAAACAAATAATAATTAATAATCAATAACTAAATATGATATGAAGAGACACCTTCCTGATGAAAGGTCATGTCACTTATGAACGGGCACCCCTTTGTGGGTATATATACAACCCTCATTTCTCATTTGTAGGCATCTCATTCATTCTTATACATTTACTCAATATATTATTATTTCATCCTAAATGGATTACTTTATATTCTAGATATTTTGGATAATTTATGTGTGAACGAACATTGTTTGTCTCAAGGAGCTTACCTCCATACTCCACAAAAATCTAAGGCAAGAGAACCTAAAGTAAGGCATGCAAAGCAAGGGATTTGCTTGACCTTCACATAGAAGGAAGAAGAAAGAAGCTTGTGTAGCAAGCTCAAGGAGACCTTCACATAGAATAAAGAAACCTTTGTAGCAAGCCCAAGGAAACCAAGGTCTTCCATGGCCTTCTTGGCAAACAATGTGGCCACATAGGTTGGAAATACATGTACAAACGAATAGGAAGATGACACATGGCATCCATGTTGGCAAAAGTAACCTTGAGGGAAGAAATGTAACACAAAAAAAAATCATTGCAAGAGGTGGTTATGTTGTATGGGTTTCTTTGGCAACATTTAGTTGTTTATGAGGCAAATGAGGCATATAGTTGAACAAGTTTGGGAGTCTCTTTGCTTTCTTGGTAGAAAAAAGAAAAGAAAGGGATGCAAGAAAGATGCAAAATTGAGACAATAGGCAGCAGAAGGGCCAGACCTACGTAGTTGGCTGTAAAATTCTCTACCTAGTGAATATATGTCGATGACAATTGTGTTCTCTTACTCAAACCTTTATGTGTTAATCATGTCTTGAGTGCAAATTATGTGATGTGTGAAAGATACATTTCCTTATTATTTCAATCATTGTTTTAGTTCATCCTTTGTTGATTCTACAACCTGTTATACAACTATTATTTAGCAAAAGATCTACTATTTGGCAACATGTTGAATGATTTGCATCTAGATATTTGTCTAAGTCTTAAGATATTATTTTAAGTCTTTATTCTCACATAGCAAGTGATTCATTGCATTGCTTGTTGTTGTTTCATGTGTTTGTCTTTTCATATCTCCAACCTTCTATTAATATCCTTACCATTAGCAAAGGAGAACCTACTTTTACACGGTGTGTCCTGTCCAACCAGAGTACCATATTTGAAGCCTTATCCTTAAGCTGACCAACAAAACCAACTTATAAAAAACCAAACCATTCTAAACTTGAGGTGGCCTAGCTTTTCCCTTTAGCAGTCAAGTGCAGACTTTAGGACCAACACCTTCTGGCGTCGTTGTTGGGGAATGGAGTAATGAAATAGCTTTCCCTAGGAGAATGACATTGAATAGCTCTGACCTTTGATGGTGAACAAAGATCATACACAGACAGACTTCCATCTTTCACCTGGCGACTCCACTGAGTAGAATTTACGAAAGAAATGTTGGTGCCCAGAAAAGGACTCAACAAGTCCAAATCTAAACACATCAAAGCCACCAAGGCTCATCCTAACCCTGAGAAGGACACAGTGGTCTCTGAGCCAAAAATGAAACTAAGAAAATACACCATAGCTCAGAGATATACCTCCCCCCTCAAGGGTAAAGTTGTAACCAAAGAGTCTACTTCTCTTCATCATCACAAGCAACTTGAATTTGCCAGCCCTGAGAATCACAATTCCAAGGAACCTCAGACATCTTCAACTCCTGACTCTAATTCATCATCCAATCCTGAATCCACCCCTATAGCTCCCATAAATATTCATATTCCTATTGCCCAAGCCATGGCTGCTAACAAGATGAATGCCATAATTGTTTCCAGATATGCACCCCTAGTTTTGCTTGTAGGCTTACATGCGCTCCCAGCGACAGATTACATGAAATATTTACCAAGATATAATGGGGAAGGTGATGTCACTGTTGAGGAACATATGGTAGCCTTTTATAGCTTTGCATACAACTTTAACATTGACTATGCAGATGTGTGGACGAGGTTGTTTGTTGATCCGAGATCTTTTCATCGTCACTTATAAATAATTTTATTAAATGAGCATAAATTAAAGTGCACCATTAAAGAAGGGAAAACTTAAAAATGAAGAGACATAAGCATCAGATCTGAACACAAAAAACTTGATAATGGATTTCGTTCCCAGTGGACTACGTCTTTGGGTCCTACTCTCAAATGGGTAGGCTATTTCATTAACTCAGCAAAAGAATTTGGCAAATACATGAATATACCTCATTCTGAAATCAAGTTGCAGAAATAATGATTAGATCAGAAAACATACATCACCACTGGATTTGTGGCGGCGAATTACCCAAAAATGATATTTTCCACACTCCGATCCGACTCTAGCCCTCCCAGGACCAAGAAGAATTATGCTTGGTTTTCGTGCCCTCTGCAACTTGCAATTATGATAGTTATGTCTCGAAATCTATGCCCACAAGTCCGTACGGTTCGCGCCTCCTCCCAGCTCTGGGCAGATTGTAACTTTTAAGTAATAAGTGTGGGTGGATATACCAAGTGGAATCCATGGCACATTTGTTATGGGTGGAGTTGTAAAGGCATTGGGTATTGCGGAGGTTCC
>ML814008.1:82498-93029 GCA_009831015.1 Picea engelmannii | reverse complement strand
GAACCAAATTGCAAATGTTAGTGACAGTTAGCTAATTTAGCCCTGTCAAAGAATGATGAAGACCATATACAAGAAAGATTCCAGTACAGAAAATGGCGGAATCGAAGATCTGCTTCGACATAGCAGGTGGTGCCTGCATTACAATGACGATTGCTTCATTTAAGGTTTCTCCCTTAGCCCACATAAGAACTTCTCCATCTATGAAAGAAACTCTATAGCCTTTCTTGTCTAAATCTGATATGGAGAGTAAGTTCTTCTTTAGGCCCGATACGTAGAGTACGTCCTTCATTGTTATTGAGTTTTCTGAGTCTAGCTTGTAGTTTGATTCTCCTATTCCCTTGATGGGATATTGATAATCATCTCCAAGAGTCACATTCTGAGAAAACCTATTTTCTGAAATACAAGAGAGAGTATTTTTATTACCCATCATGTGTTTTGATGCACCACTATCAATGAGCCATGTGTCCTCTCCAGGTGATACAGATCCTGAGATAGCTGAGATCAGGACATGGTCCTTAATCATCTTCATAGGTGGTTCTTCATATTTGGCTATGTGAGCATGCTGCTTTTTTTGCTTCCTCTTGTATTCTTCTCTTCTGACTGGACAATTATTCGCCTTGTGTCCCATCTTATCACAATGATAGCATTGTATAGATGAGAGATCTCGTCCCTTGCGTTGTCCTTTCTTCTGAAAATTTCTTGGATGAGATTCTTGGTTGTTGAATTTGTTTGATGGTTGTGGTTCTCTATGAGATTCCCTTTTGAAGTAGGATTTTTTCCTTCCTCCTTTTGTATGAGTAGCTAGGGCTTGATCATTGTCCCTTGCTAGTAGTGCTTCACGGTTGGCTACCCTTGTCTCTTCTTAGATGCATTCTTCCCATAGGCTCTCAAACTGTAGTTTCTCCTTTCTGCCACATACTGATTAGATGAAAGCATCCCAAGGTCTTGAGAGACCATTTAGGGTTGTTATTACGAATTCGTCTTCGTCGATGGTGTCTCCAATTGCTTTTAACTGTTCTTTTATTTATGAGATTCAGGAGAAATATTCTTGAATCATTTCTCCTTTCTGCATCTTGGTATTCTTCAATTGAGTTCTTAGATTCATCTTTTGATTGATGTTCTTTCCTTTATATAGTTTGCTTAGAGAGTCAAACATTTCCTTCAGAGTCTTTTTGGATGATACATATGGGATCAGGTGGTCTTTGATTGAATTTGCAATGATTCTTTGAGCCCTAATTGAGTCCTTCTAATGCTTCACTTTCTCTATGGCATCTTCAGGTTCTTCCACTTCTTCTTTGATAAATTTTGCTAGGTCATTCTCTACAAGGATCATATCGATCTTATACTTCCAGGCACGGAAGTTGTCTATGCCTTCTAGTTTCTCAACAAGCTTTGTGCTTGCAGACATCTTGTACTTGAGGCTACGAAAATGACCAAAATTTGAAAATTATTAAAATCAAATTTTGACCTTACCAGGAGGTGCGCTTGGCTGAGGCAAGTAGCCTGGTGTCCTTAGATCTGAGAAAATCCAATTTTTACCCCGTCAAATTTGATCTGTGGATTTCTAGACTGGTGTTTCTGGTACTTCTGGTACTCTGGTACTTCTGGTACTAGTTTTCTGGTACTCTGGTACTTCTGGTACTGGTTTTCTGGTACTTCTGGTACTTCTGGTACTAGTTTTCTAGTACTTTTGTGAAACTAGGGTTTCACTTTTCGGGAGATCCAACCACTGAAAAGGTGCGCTCTAGGTGCCAAATTGATCCTTGGGGGAGGGCACAACTTTCTAGGTGGTTAGGGAGCTGAAAAGATTGACTTTTTCAAAACCCTAATTTGCAGGGACTACAACAGTAACATTTTTCTCTTGCAAATTGTGTTTCCTTCAGGTTGGCTCTGATACCATGTTAATGTTTATGCCATTATTATAGTTCTTTGCATTTCAATAGATAATAGCATCATAAGATCAAGATCACTGAGAAATACACATTCACAAGAGACACAACATTTATCCTAGGAAACCCTCTAGGGAAAGAAAAGCCAACAAAAACTTCCTTATCATAAATTGCTAATACAATGTTCAAGAGATAACTCAAACCAATACAGATAGTCCTCTCCAAGATATGCACCACTCTTCTTCTCCTCTCTCCAACTAGTAATTTCCGCTTGCCTCATAAGAGAATGAGCAGGTGAGTTTTTTTTTATAAAGTGAGGCACTAGCCTCCCTATATATACAAGACTGGAACGTGTGAAAGGGTTTCATTGGTAGGGCTGACCTCTCACTCTAGGTGGGTAAACCCACCTTTAATTTAATTATGGGTCTCAATAATAACTGTTGGGGCCGACTTCTTATTCTGCCTATTACAATTGTCTGGTGACCAATCCGTAAAAGGAGATTTGGTCCTAATACAATTACCGACATGATTAATCCACAATGGGGATTAATCCAATGAATAAAATAACAATAATAATAAGAATACTCTTCGCAGTTACATTATTTCAACACCAAGAAGTGAAGAATTTCAGAAGTTGAAGAATTCTCAAGAAGCATTATCAGGTTCTATGTGATGATTGGTTGATGGTGATAATTTAATGTAAAGTTTTATTATCTCTCATATATTCTTGGGTGGAAGGAAGGGGAAAGGATGGAGAGGTAAACCCTCTCTTGATATTGAAGGATTGTATCTTACTTTTGGAGGTTTATCCCTCCCTTTACATTTGGAAGTCATTACTTCCTTTGAACAATAATACATGATTACTTCTTATATATTGTGCATGGTGTATTGGTGTATCTCTTATACTATTATTCATTGTTCATTGGATAGCCTTCATTGTTGATTGTATATAAATTGAATGCATGATCTGATTGAAGTACAAGTTCAAAAATACTAATTTCTCTAAATATTGATTCACCCCCTCTCAGTATTTCTAACAATTGGTATCAGAGAAGGTTGCCTTTAGAACAATTTAACCACTGATAGGAAAATCTTGAGCAAAGATGGATGACCATGAGCACATTCCAAATGGGATTCAATGATTTGATGGAAGCAATTATGCGTACTGGAGTGATAGAGTGAAAACTTACCTAACATATTTGGGAGTAGACATTTGGTACTTAGTTGTAAATGGCTATGTAATCCCAAAGAATTCTCTAACCGATCCAAATGAGAAGAAGCTTATGAGTTGTAATTCAAAATCCAGACATGTTATTCTAGGAGCATTGGCACCAACCATTTCTAGCAAAGTGATGGGCTGCAACACTACTAAATATGTATGGTATAAACTCAAGAGTATCTATGAAGGTGATCCAAAAGTTAAGCATGTCAAGCTTCAACGACATAGAGCAAAATTTGAAAATTTGAAGATGGATGAAAAGGAAGATATTGCAACCTATTTTCTTAGAGTTGATGAATTTGTTAATGCTATCATAGGATTAGGTGAAGATCTCAATGAACTCTTGGTTGTACAAAAAGTGTTGAGATCACTTCTCTTGAAGTATGATGCTAAGGTCTCCACCATTGAAGAAACTAGGGACTTGACCAAAATGACAATGGATGAATTACATGGGTCTCTTATAACATATGAAATGAGAACAGGTACCGAAAGTGACTAGCCAAACTATGAAGCAACCTTTAAATCCATAAATAAGACAAAAGACAAGGATAATGACCTTGATGAAGAAATAGCAAATTTCGTAAGAAGGCCCCGGAAGGGAACTAGAAGATACAAAGGTAAGTCTCCTCTCAAATGATTTAACTGTGGTAGAATAAGACATATTGCTGAAAAATGCTACTATAAAAAGAGAAGTCTCAACAATACAAAGAGCTTATACTCCAAGGATGATGACATCTCCTCAGATGAGAGTGATGAATAAGATAATTATGGAGGAGAATTCCTCTTCATAACCCAAGAAACCCAGGATGATGATCACAAGAGTTCTAAAGAAGAAGAAATTATTCCTGAAGAAGATTCAGATGAAGAAACCAACCTTGATTCCTTTTGGGGAAACAAAGACAATGTAGAGAGTGAACAAGAAGATGATAATCTTGAAAAATTGAAGCATGTTGAAACTGAAAATAGCAAGCTTAGAAACACAAACATAATACTAAAAGGTGAATTGAGTAGTTGTGAAGAAAATTACAACCTTGAAAAGACCATTGATAGCTTGAAGGAACAATTATAAGATTATGATAAATTGAAAGCATAATTGGATCACAGAAAAGGTGAGCTACTATTGACAATAGAAAAGTTGAAGAAGTTCGAAAAAATCACTGAAAAATTAGATGATATCCTTAGCAGTCAAAGATATCCAAATGAAAAGACATGACTAGGATACAATGATAGTTTGATGACAACAAAACAAGAGAAGGAAGATGAAAATGATGAAACCAACACTCCAGAGCAAGTTGAACAACAAGATAGAAGACTAGAATTCAAAAGGAATGAGACATCAAGAAGATCCTCTCCCATCAGGTATGAAAGAAATTATTATGAAGGAAACTACATAAGAATAGACTGTGAACCTAGATGGACCACAACACAAAGAACATCACTTACTCCCAGGTATCAAAATTTCTTTCTTGGACATTGTTATACTTGTGGAAATTTTGGACACAAGGCAATCAATTGTAGAATCAATGAAAGGAATAACTATGCAAGCTACATGAATGGTGAAGATAGTAGATATGGAAATGTTTGTAGACCTATAATTTATAAACATAAATTATAATCCATTTGACCCATTAATGGATCAAAATATTGTATGCTACAAGTGCAATGATATTGGTCACAAAGCATGAGATTGCAGAGAGATGAAGGAAGATAATCCTATGCCAAATGTCCTTATACCAACTACAACATGGAAAAGGAAAGAAATTCTACACAATGAAAACCGTCGAATAACATTGGTCACTAAAGAATGTAAATAAGAAGATGAATGGTTCACAGACAGTGGGTTCTCATCTCATATGACCGGAGATCAGAGAAATTTTTCAGTTTGAAGAAAAAGGGTGGAAATGTTGCATTTGGAGATGACTCATCTACCAAAATACTTGGAAAAGGAACTGTAAAGCTTGGAAGTGAAAATGTAAAAGAATGAAAAGTCCTATTGGTTGAAGATATGAAGCATAATCTCCTTAGTGTCAACAAAAATATGTGATCAAGGATACACTCTTACGTTTGACTTCCAAAAATGTAAAATCAGAGAAAATAACTCAGGAATATTAGTTGCAACTGCAACAAGAAGACAAAACAACATATACATCCTAGACATGAAGAAGAGAGAGAATAAATAAGCCACACAAAAGGATTCCAAGGAAGAAAAAGTCCCAAAGACCAAAAATAAGGATGAAGTATTATTAAGTGCCATATGTTCAAGGGAAACAACCCCAAAGAAGAAGGTCACCTTATTCCATTGAACTCAGGGGAAGTAGCCCCACCCTTTTCCATTGATGTCAAATGGGGAGAGAAATTGGTATCATGATGGCAGGGGGGGCATGAGTGTTTCCATCAATGACAAAGGGGGAGATTGTTGGAAGATTGGTTATTGTCATTGATGTCAACCCTAGCCATTGGCTTTTGGACCCCACAGTTGATCAAAGTAGATAGACATGAAGAAAATTACACATGCAGATACAAAACCCATGGATGGATAGTATAAGTCATTCCGCTTCTGGTGGTATGTGGCACATCACGTGGATCCTCACGATTGAGAAGAAATGAATTTTTGAAGATGACAATGTGAAATGAAGAAAAAACTACATGGCGGCCCTAATGTTAAAAGGAAGTGACATAAAGGGTATAAGTACATCTCATTATACATTCATTTTTCAACACACACAATTTTATTAATGAACAAGGAGATATAAGTCGAATTTCTGAGGAAATATGAAGTAAAGAAGGCCAAATTTCAAGGGAGGATGAAGTCTTTTGGTGATGTGTTCTAAGGTATGTTATTTGCATGTCATCTTACCATTTTCGCTATAAATTTGTTTCTAGAACGATTCAGATGGTGGAATTTGGAGGGTATTGAGAAGACATATCTACGTACCTGTAGTAAAAATTTCATCTCTTTATTCACTATAATTTTGGAGATACACTCTGTGGAAGATAGGGTTTTTTACTAGTCTCGAAGCTAGTCATAAATAGGTGTTATGTGTAAACCAGTCATAACGTCTTCAAAGAGAATCCAAATGAAGTGAGACCAATTGCATTGGAAAGAGTATTGGTTGTAGTTTCCTGTGTACTAATTTCAGAATCTGATGTTAAATATTGAGCACGGGGAATTCTATACAAGTTCGCTCTCCTGAATAAATCAAAATTGAATAAGGTCTACCATTTTCTCTAAAACTCCTTTTCTGGGAGGATTCAAGGAGTGAAACTTGGAGGAGTTTCAGATAATACATTGAGTACTATTATCTATAGGATCGGAGTATTCCAAGAAGTGAGGAATTTCAGAAGTTGAAGAAGTCTCAGGAAGCATTATCAGGTTCTATGTGATGGTTGGTTGATGGTGATAATTTAATGTAAATTTTTATTATCTCTCATATATTCTTGGGTGGAAGGAAGGGGAAAGGATGGAGAGTTAAACCCTCTCTTAATATTGGAGGATTGTATCTTCCTTTTGGAGGTTTATCCCTCCCTTTATATTTGGAAGTTGTAGCTACCTTTGGAAGTCATTACTTCCTTTGAACAATAATACATGATTACTTCTTATATATTGTGCATGGTGTATTGGTGTATCTCTTATACTATTCTTTAGTGTTCATTGGATCGTATTCATTGTTGATTGGATATAAATTGAATACATGATATTATTGAAGGACAAGTTCAAAAATACTAATTGCTCTAAATATTGATTAACCCCCCTCTCGGTATTTCCAACACTTATTGTACCTTGGAATGATTGCATTCAGGCTCTCGAGCTAGGCCATATCAGAATAAAATATAAGGAAGATGAACTAGTTTGGAAACTCAGTCCCTTTGGGGTCTATTCCCAAAACGATGGTTATTCTATCCTGATGACCAATCTCCTCCAACAAGCTCCCGCCTGGTGGTGGAAGGGGATCTGGAAATCCAAATGCCCTCTTAAGGAAAGATTGTTCATGTGGTGCCTCTAAAGGAAAAAGGTCCCTACTTGGGATATAATGAAATTCATGGGACTCGAAGGGTCGGGATGGTGCTCTCTTTGCAAGGGAGATGAGGAAACATCTCCACACTTTTTCTTGGGATGCCCATTTTCAATCCAAACTTGGAGAGTTGTTTCATCTTCTTTGGGTCAAACATGCTCCTGGCATGGGCCCTCTATCAAAGAGGCCTATATGTCTTGGTTATAGGACCATAGAAATAAAAATATCAAGGCTCTTCCTCTCCTAATTCACTGGGGCATCTGGCTTTCTCGAAACACTTCTATTTTCAAGGAAACGACCTTGCTTCCCGATATAATTGCAGCCAAAAGCCTAGAAATCCATGCACATTTTCCACAAGAGAAATATGGTCCCCCTCCCAAGCAGGTAGTGGAGGAACAGATAAATTTCACAAGACCTTGGGATTTTTTTGATGGTGCTTCCCAAGACAATGGAGACCATTGTGGGGGAGTGGGAGTCTTTCATATCTCCCCATCTCATTTCTATAAGTTAAAGTGGGGATTGGGATAGGGATCAAATAATTATGCATAACTTATGGATTTAAATCTCAAGCTCACTTTTGTTGGGGGGAAATGGATCTTAAACCTTTAGATATTTGGAGACTCAATGGTGGTCATCAATTGGTTGAGGAAAACTCAAATGTGTCATAACACAGATCTTACTTCTATCCTAGAAGAAGTATTTTTAATAGAAAACTGATTTACAAATCTGTCATTCAAACATGTCTACAGAGAAAGGAACGTCGCAACAAACACCTTATCTAAAGTGGGCATTCTTATGGCTCTCTGGCAATGGCACATCATAGAGTACTTATATGGATAGAGTTATGAACATTATCACATACCATTTATAGAACAAATTGGTCAGCCAGGGATGGATGTCTAAGTATGCTCTCTCTTTTTTGTCTATGGATCTTCTAGTCTGAATACAATCTATTGGACAGGTTACAAACTATCAACATTTTTGGGAGGGGTTTCCCTAAGGCATGTCCATAATTTTACATAGTCGCTATAGTTTATATGATGCAAAATTTTTTGATTTCTTGTTTTCATAAACAAACTTTTTTGTACAGAAAGATCAACAAAAAGGCACTCTATTATGGAATGTGTATATATGATTTCAGTTGTCAGTCTTGGTAGCAAAAAGATTTTTAGGATTAAATGCATGTCTATACATGCATTCTTCATAATGTAAATTTTATATATTTTAATAAAATTTATGTTTTTTTTTTTCCTTCGGAAAAAAAATACATTATTAATATATAGTGGAAGTATATATTATTATTGATATAAAATAATAATAAAAATATAATAAATAAGTGATAATAGATATATCATGCAATAAATAATAGACATCATACAATGAATAATGAAAGTATTAATAATACAAAATATATTAATAGTGTTGTAGATTATGTGATATCCGATATCCCCGTTTCCAACCAAATAACAACTTTTGACCTTTTAAATGACCATGAGCCTAACTCTGATCATACACCTTTAACCCTAACTCTAAAATTCTCCATGCATAGGAGCACCATTGAAGATAATTATGATAATCAAAGGAATTTGTGCTTTGACAAAAGTAAAGTTGACATTTTCTTAAAGGATTTAAATAGTAAATTAATCCTCCTAACTTATAAGGACAACATTGTAGAACTCTATCATAATTTTACAACTACCCTTTCCACTTCTATTAACAAGTTCTCTTTCGAGGTGTCCCATAAAAAGAATAATAGAACAACCAACCCTTGGTATGATAAAGAATGTAAAATTGCTAGGAAATCCATTAGGGATGCTTCTAATGAACCCTTAAAACTCGATAAGATCAATATGTACAAAGCCCTAATTAAAAGGAAAAAAAGATACTATATCAATAAAAGGCAAGAGAAACTTTCACAACTATACAAGTTGGATCCTAAGAAGTTCTCGAGCCAAATTCTAAAACGCAATACCAAAGAAAATAATAGGATTCCCTTAACGAACTGGAATTCCTACCTTAAAAATATTTATGAATTCCCTAATTCCATGGATACCATTCCTATTGTCCCTACAAAGGAAGAAGTTTTTTCTTTAGATGACATAGAGTTCGGGGTTAAGCGGCTCGCAAATGGGAAAGCTAAGAACATTGAAGGCTACCAAGCTGAAATTTTTAAAATCGAAGGGCCAATCCTTATCCCTCACATACACAAGCTCTTCAACTTAGCAGTCAAGCAAGGATTCCCTAAACCCTGGATGCAAAACCTCATTGTTCCTATTTTTAAAAATGGGAATAAAAAAAATCCCTCTAATTATAGGACCATTATGATTAGCCCGATTTTAGCCAAGCTTTATGGAATTATTTTGGAAAAGAAGATTAGCATTTGGCTAGAAAGTCACGGTAAAAGAGCTAAAGGCCAGGTCGGTTTAGGAGATATCATTCAACTGTGGACCATCTTGTTACCTTTAGGATCATTGCAAAGGAGTTCCGCAATACTAAAACCAATCTTTTTTTTTTGTTTTGTTGACTTTAGAAAATCTTTTGACATGGTTCCTAGGAAAAACCTTTGAAATAGGTTGGAAGAGATAAAAGTGCCTCTAGAGTTGAGGGTTGCTGCAATAAGGATGTATGATAACGTTATTGATAAGTTTAAAAACACTGAGGGCTGGTCAAAAGAGATTAACTGCAATATCAGAGTCAAACAAGGTTGTCCCTTGTCCCTTACCCTTTTTGGCATATACATTGATAAGTTAGAAGAATGCTTGGAAAAAGCAGGTTGTGTCGGCCCTACTCTCACTTGTATAGTCATCAATCTTCTTATTTATTCTGATGATATCGTTCTTATGGAAAGGAGTCCCCATGATCTTGAAAACCAACTAAGAATCCTCAAGGACTTTTGCTCTAATATGGGTATGATTATTAATACTGATAAGACTAAGGTCATGATTATTAAATCCAAAAAGATCCCTTATGGTACCTTTGTATATGACAACAACAACTTGGAGGAAGTGACTTCATACAAATATCTTGGAATTGATATTCACCACAAGCTCAATTGGAATTATAGCATTGAGAAAAGGATTATTGGGGGATGGAAAGCTTATTATGGGCTTGAAAACAATTGTAAATCAGTTGATCTTTGGAGTTGGGATAAGAAGAAACTCCTCTTTGAGACTCTTGTTACACCTGTTATTCTTTATGGATATGAAGTCTGGGGTTGTAGCATTTCTCGTGAATCCTGGAGAAATATAGAGAAAATACAAAAAAAAATTATAACCTATAATCTCAAAATTAAAGGAAATACACCCTATCCCATCCTCCTCGTAGAAACAAGCCTCTCCCCCATTGAGAGCATGGCTATGACTAGATACCTAATGTATAAGAACAAGTTAAACAACATGGAAGACAAGAGG
>ML814008.1:42180-57799 GCA_009831015.1 Picea engelmannii | reverse complement strand
ATGCCTCGTCATTCTGTACTGACACGTGACACTTTCTGGGTGGTTCCACGTGGCGTCGCTTGGGGGTGCCACGTGACACTTTTTTACTGGTCCACATGGACCTCTGAAAATCCCATTAGTGGGTGACACATGGCATGCTGATGTCAAAATCATATACGATGACATCACCCAACCATGTCAGAAGTCAGCAATACAGATGATGATGTGGCCTCCTGCTGATTGGCCCTCTTTTACCGCGAATATATTTCAAATCATAACTCCATTTGACAAGTTGTTTGCATCGTTAGAAATATTGTGACGTGTTCTTCATAATCATGCCATTTTCACTGAGTTTTGGGAACTTTGATTTTTTTCCCTTTCTCTGTCTGTTAGAGACATTATGAGTGTTCTGAGTTGCCTCTGTGAATTCTGAGTTATTCTTAGCCTTCTCTGGATCCTTTTTGGATCATTTGGGTAGAGTCTGAATGGGGAAGTAAGGAAATGGTTTCGTGATATTCCTCCAGCCTCCATTGCGGATATGGAGTCGTTAGATGAAGCTTTCATAAAGAAGTGGGGAGATAGGAGAGATTATCTCTACTACATCACCGAGTTTGGGGCTCTAAAGAGAAAGAACGGTGAATCTATTTTAGAATTCACCAAGAGATTCAATAATATGTATGGTAGAATCCCAGATGAGATCAAACTAGTTGAAGCCTTTGCCAAGATCACTTATGCCAAGGCATTTGATGAAAAGTTCTCCCTTTTGTTGAAGGAGAGAAGATCCACCACCCTGTTGTCCATGCAGGAAGAAGCCATTGAGGTTGAATCCAATATCTTGGCATCAGACACGTTAAAGACTATATCTAATAAAGACAAGAAGAAACAAAGAGAATATTTCCATGCCTCCTCTAACTCAAACACATTTGATCCCAAACTTGATGAAATGACCAAAACTTTAAAGGATCTGACATCTGAAATAGCTAAGCTGAAATGGGAATCTAAACAACCAAACATGGTTTTTCAAGGGGCTGGAAATAGAAATCCAAATCAGTTCAGAAGGCCTAATGATGCACCTCAGATAATGCAGAGAGAAAGGAGGAATGTTGATGATCAAAGGGTAGTGCCTCCTTTCCAAGACAATCAGATTGAGGAGATAGATGTAGAAAGCGATGTTGTAGATGATATTGTTGTACTTTTCAATGAAATAGATTATTAGACCAGTCACTTAATGCAACAAGAATATGAGGTAGCAAAATTGTCAAATCAGTTTGATAATCAAATAGAGGAAGAGGGAGTTATTCAAGGCAAACCCCAGAAAAAATACGATTTGAGGACAAGAGAGGGGTCTCCCAAAGACACTACCTCTGATCAAAACAAAAAGGTTGAAGTCCTTCCCAAGCCAAATCCAAGGAAAGATATGTCATCCAAAGCTTAGCAACTTCCCCCGCCTAAACTTGTAGTCTCTGAGATAAAGGAATTTGATAGGACACCAACCTCTTTCAGCCTAGAACATGAATTGAGCAAGATCAATATCCATGTTCCTTTGAAAGAATTGATGCAAAATGAACCTTTCAAAAAATCTATCATGAAAGTTCTGCAACCGACTACTTATATTGTGTCTTCTGATGTAATTAGTCTGCAGGATGAGAACCCAACCATTATTGTGGGTCCACACATTGAGGATGCCTTTGATGCTTCTCCACCATTCTATATATATTTAAATGTCCATGATAAGATCCTGCATAATTGTCTTATGGAATCAGGAGCCTCGCACAATGTTATGCCCAAAGTTGTTATGGAAGAAATAGGTCTAGAGATCACCAAACCCTACCAGAACCTGTACTCTTTTGATTCTAAGAAAGTAAAATGTTTAGGACTGATAAAGGATATGGTGGTTTCTCTGGCACAATTACCAATGAAGAGTGTAGTGATGGACATTTATGTGGTGGCATTCCCATGAAATTTGGTACGCTCTTATCCAGAACTTGTGTTAAGAAGGTTGGAGGATCATTACAAATGGACCTCACTTACGCCACCATCCCTGTGTTCAGAGGGGAACATAGGAGGATATACATAGAGGTAAGATTATCCTACATCATTAGTGACCATCAGAACCCAATGAATTACCCAATTTATGTTGTTGAGGGTGATATCGGCTCATTTGTTTTTCATTTAAATGATGATGAACCTAAAATCTCAATTAGCCAACGCAAAGATCAACCATTGATAGATCAACAAAACAAAGTATGGAAAATGTATTTTGATGTCTCTTCATCAAAGGAAGGATACGGGGCAAGTATACTCCTCATTTCCCCTTCACAAGAGGTAATAACACTCTCCTATAAGTTGGAGTTTGAAACTACTAACAATATAGTTGAATATGAATCTTTGGTGCTGAGATTGAGGGCTACCAAAGACATGGACATTGATTTTTTAGCAGTTTTTGGTGATTTTGAGTTAATCATCAATCAAGTTAAGAACATCTATCAAGCTAAACAACAGAGGCTCAAGCAATACATAAATGAGGTATGGGACCTGATCGACCATTTATTTATAGCATTTAATATATCCTTCATCCCCAAAGAGGAGAATCAGAAGGTAGATTCTTTGGTCTTGGCTGCCAACACTTTTAGACCTCCCATTGGTCCAAATATTAAATATCAGGTGGAAATTAGACATAGGACAGCCATACGAGACAACATAAAGCATTGGCAAGTCTTTAGTGATGATCTAGAGTTGCAGAGGTTTCTACAGACCATTGATGAATTCTCCAATATCTCAATTGACCAAGAAAGCCAAGAAAGTGAAAATAATGAATCAAAAAATCAGCTAACATCTCATTTGCTAAAGACAGTAGTTGGCCACAATATTGTGGAGCTGAAATCCAATCACATTCCAAGAGGACTAGTTCCACTAGAGAGGTTGTTTGACAATAATATTTTTTCCAGAGAAGCCGCCATGAAGAATCAAGAAGAAGACATAATAGATTGCAACATTGGGGCCACTGAGAATCCCAATATCATCAATCTGTCCAAAGCATTAGTTTGGAACAAAGGGGAAGGTATGTCAGTCTCATCAAAAGGTTTGTTGATACTTTTGCATGGTCATATGAGGATTTAAAGACATTTGACATTGACATCATCCAACACAAGATACCTATGAAGGTTGGCTTCAAGCCATTCAGACAGAAGATTCGGAAATTTAATCCCATGTTGGTGTCCATAATCAAGAAAGAGCTAAAACGAATGTTGGATGAAAGGATTATTGTACCATTGAGGTACTCAAGCTGGGTGGCCAACTTGGTACCTATGAGAAATAAAAACGGGGATATATGCTTATGTGTTGATTTATGAAATCTCAACAAGTGTTCTCTAAAGGAAAATTACCCCCTCCCCAAGATGGATCATGTTTTACAGAGGATTTCCTTGTTAGATGGATACTTTGGTTACAACCAGATAACACTGTGTGAAGAGGAAAAAAAAAAAAAAAACATTCACCACCCCATGGGGAACATTCATGTATGACAAGATGCCTTTTGGGCTGATGAATGCAGGGGCCACTTTTCAGAGGGTCATGGACATAGCTTTCGTAGGGGAAAAGAAAAAATTTGTGGTTATATATTTGGATGACATCACCATTTTCTCCAAGTCTGATTATGAACATTTGCAGCATCTGGAGCAGGTTTTCTGGAAATGCAAGAGATACGGAATATCTTTGAATCCTAGAAAGTCTCACTTTGCCATGCCATAAGGGAAGCTCCTGGGCCACATCATATAACAAGGAGGTATAAAAATTGACCTGAAGCAAGTCTATGTCATTCAAGAGATCGAAATCCCCAGAAATAAAAAGGTTATCCAGTCTTTCATTAGCAAGATAAATTTCCTAAGGCACTTTGTGCCCAATTTCGACGAAATCTTGAAGCCTATCACTAACATGTTGAAGAAGGATGTTGTGATAAAATGGTCACCCAAGGAAAAATCAGCATTCCAAAGGATCAAGTAGGCGTTAGTTGAAGCCCCCTGTATTAGCCATCCCTGACTATGCCAAAGGTTTCTTAATCTTCTCCTTCACTTCCAAGGAAACCATTATTGTTGTACTACTGCAAAAATGGAGAAGGGCATGAATATCCCATAGCCTTTTTTAGCAAATCCCTCCGAGATGTTGAGTTGAAGTATGATATATTAGAAAAGTAGGCTTATGCACTGGTCAAAGCACTCAAGGCTTGCAAGGCATATGTGTTACAGTCTAGCATAACAACCTTTGTTCCTAGCAGTAGTTTCAAAGAGATTCTGGTCCAACTAGACAGTGAGGGGAAAAGAGGGAAGTGGATTGTCAAACTATTAGAGTATGACCTGCACATAAAACCCACCAAGTTGATCAAGGGACAAGGACTTGCCAAGTTGTTATCAGAATCAAACTATAAGGTGCTAGAATTACATCAAATCTTCGCCCAATCAGATACACCCATCATACATTCTGGACAAGACAACGTGCAGGTACTTGAAAATTACTCCTCTTCACCTTGGTACAGAAACATCATTTATTTTTTGCAACATCTTGAATGTCCACCAGATCTGAAGAAGACAAAGGCCAGGTCCCTCAAATTGAAAGCTATCAAATTCTACATCTCAAACCAGAACTTGAATTGGAGGGATCCTGTTGGAATCCTATTAAAATTACTTGATGAAAATGAAGCCAAACAAGTCACAATAGAAATTCATAGAGGAGTATGCGGAGGACACCAGCATTGGAAGGCCACTGTTCTCAAGATCCTAAGGGAAGGGTACTACTGGCCCACCCTTTTCTCTGATATATTTACTATTGTTAGGGCCTACAATGAATGTCATAAATTTGTAGGAAAACATAAGTTACTATCACTACCCCTAAAACCTATCACTGCCAGTGGTCCATTTAAACAATGGGGGTTAGAATTCATAGATGAGATAAATCCACCCTCCAGTGGGCAACACAAGTGGATTCTCACCGCCACTGACTATTTCGCCAAGTGGATTGAGGTTGTGCCCACCAGGAATGCCACTAACAAGGTGATCATGAATTTCCTAGAAACCAATATTTTTGCCAGATTCGGCTGCCCTAACAAGATTATAACAAACAATGCCCAAGCATTCAATTCCAAAGCCATGATCGACTTTTGTTGCAGTCATAACACTTCCTTGACACATTCCATGCCCTATTACCATCAAGGGAATGGTCTGGAAGAGTCATCAAACAAAACTCTCATCAGGATTATCAAGAAGTTGTTGACCGAAAACAAGAAATCATGGGAATCTAAGCTCAAGTATGCTTTGTGGGTCGACAGAATCAGCACCAAGAAGTCTTTGGGAACCTCATCATTTCACCTTGTCTATGGTGTAGACGTTGTTTTTCCCACCCAAATTGATATACCCGTCCTAAAGTTCTTGCAGGAAGAGATTGAAGAGACAAATGACATCCCAAGGAGAATCTTCCATATTATAGAGGTTCAACAAAAGATAGAAGCACTGGATCAGATGATCGAAGCATACTAGAGAAAGATCAAATTAGCCTTTGACAAGAAAACCAAGAAGGAGATATTTCAAGAAGGTGACCTGGTCTTGACGTGGGATGCCAGAAGGGATGACAAGTCCAAACATGGTAAGTTTGATAACCTCTGGTTTGTCCATTTTAAGGTGGTTGAAGTTCTGGACAATAACACATTTATCTTGCACAATCTAGACGATACAGAGATCTTTGGAGGCCCAATAAATGGGTGCTTCCTGAAACACTATTTTGTTTAAGGGTGAGGGAAGGTCCCTCTTGTACCATAGATGTTTTCCTTTTGTTTTTGCATTTGATTAGTTAGTTGTGTGAGAATAAAGACTCCATAGCCCAACAAAGGCACTGGGTTTTAGCTGCAGTTTCAAGTTTTAATAAATACTCCATATCCCAACAAAGGCATTGGGGTTAGCTTCATCATTAATTTTCAGAGATGCATGGTTGGCAGACAGAACATAGGTAATAAAAGGGAGGTGGGAGCAAGTTATTAAATTCAAAGGAACTGGGGTTAGCTTTAGCATTAATTTTCAGATATGCATGGCTGGCAGACAGAACAAAGGTAATAAAAGGGAGGTGGTAGCAAGTTATTAAATTCAAAGGCATTGATCCTTTGTTCTTAGCACCTCGCAGGGAAGTGCTATCCCCGGTTAGATCATATGTTGTAACCTAGGTCTGCACCCCTGCCTCTCCTCTCTCATTTCCCTATGCCTTCATGAAATATTTCCTCTTAAAGTTGGTCAAGTTAGTTTCTTGTGTGTTCAATGACTTGGTTTTCCTTATTGTCTTTCTTGACTGGTTCTTTGCACAAAGTTTTTCTATTTTCTTGAAGGGTAAATGCATATCGTGATTTGGTTTGAAATACTTGTCATCATATTCCACTAATTGAGCATGCAATAGGCCCCAACAAGGATTGCGTGTGTGTAGGAGACATCCGGGTCCACCAAGTCCTTTGTATGCATGGTAAGCTTTCGCGGGAAAAAACAACAATTCAAAAGTTGTCAATTTCGGGCTCAAATTGTAGGAACAGACACATTAAAATTGCAACGGTGGAGATCCAGCAGGGCACTCAGATCGACGGTTTTCTTGCATTCAAAGTGTCGAAATCACGCAGGGTTTAACATCAAGAGCGAACCCACGAAGTACCGGAACGTCGAAGCGTCGAAGTTCCAAAGTCCCTAAGTCTTGAAGTCCTGAAGTGACGTCAAGATGTCACATCACTCTGGGCCCGTACTACTTCAGAATATTTCCATGCTTTACATCCAGAAACTCCTGAACGTCGAAGTGTCGAACCGTCGAAGTTCCAAAGTGATGTCAGGCTACCACGACACTTTGGGCTCGTACTACTTCGAGAGATTTCCATGCTTTACATCCAGAAACTCTCGAACGTCGGAGCGCCAAACCACCGAAGTCATGAAGCAACATCAGGATACCACGTTGCTTCGGACCCTACCACTCCACGGGTCTTTTCAACTCGGCATAGGCCGAAATTGCCGAAGCACCGGACCGTTGAAGTCCCAAAATTACGAATTGGCACCATCGCTAAATGGGGTTAGAGGAAGTCTAAAACTGGAAGACTAAGAAAAATTTAGCAGGAGCACTAAAATGGCAAGGTTACCCATATCGCAGATTGCAACATGATTGACAACCACACTTCATTCCTTGAACATTAACATCCTTGAGCGGTCCCGCAATCGAAACCATGGTATAGCTAGAGAGGTACGTGGCAGTTGGTGGTGGATTGCGGGAGGCGGAGCGGTGTGGATCCAAACCACCCTTGACAAATTCCACAATCACGTGCTTATATCACATCTAGGGTCCAATTTGAGAGCGACACATGGCAACCAACTGGGCGTTAATCCAAATCATCAAAGGAAAGTCACAAGGAGAAGCAGAATGGTAGCAGATCGCAACCAGTCCATCATAGAGAAAACAGGAATGTCGAAGACTCCAGTAAAAACACCAGAAGACCTACCTCTTCCTCAAACAGATAATGTGAAGAAGCTTCCAAATACAACCAGTTATCCTCCAGTGGCCTCAAACAACACGCATGCATTCTAGTGCTCATTGTAGAAATTTTTTTTGTCGCTCCTAGTATTTTCTTCTAATCTCGGCTCATTCCAACGCATGCATCATTCCAGTTTCATCGCTAGTGGCAGTTTTTAATTATTTAGTTCAAGACTCTTTTTATTTTAAAGCACAATAAGTGGTCTTCTATGTGTGATAAGAACCACTCTTTTTTATTAAGTCAAGTGTGAAGTATACATTGTTGTACTCCAACAGTGTTTTAGTCAAGTTAATAAGTTGTTCTACAATTGTTAATGTAGAGTTAAGTCTCAGTCCTAGATGGACGAGAGCCTCTGCAACTCTGATAAATATGTAGTTTATGTATGTTTTGGGGGTTGAGTTTTTGGAGAAGAATAGAAGGAGCAGAAGGGTCGGACCTGCGCAGTTGACTGTAAAGTTCTCTACCTAGTGAATATATGTTGATGACATTTGTGTTCTCTTACTCAAATCTTTATGTGTTAATCATGTCTTGAATGCAAATTATGTGATGTGTGCAAGGTACATTTCCTTATTCTTTCAGCCATTGTTTTAGTTCATCCTTTGTTGATTCTACAACCTGTTATACAACTATTGTTTAGCAAAAGATCTACTATTTGGAAACCTGTTGAATGATTTGCATATAGATATTTGTCTAAGTCTTAAGTTATTATTTTAAGTCTTTATTCTCACATAGCAAATGATTCATTGCATTGTTTGTTGTTGTTTCCTGTGTTTGTCTTTTCATATCCCCAACTGTCTATTAATATCCTTACCATTAGCAAAGGAGAACCTACTTTTACACGGTGAGGCCTGTCTAACCAGAGTACCATCTTTGAAGCCTTATCCTTAAGTTGACCAACAAAACCAAACCGTTCTAAACTTGATGTGGCCTAGCTTTACCCTTTAACAGTCAGGTGCAAACTTTAGAACCAACAAATATCATCATATTTATTAATTACTACTATTATTATATTATTGTTATTATTATCAAATCCACTTATCTTTTTCATCACATTTTTAAAATATGGAGCAATACATCATATTTGGGATTGTAAATCGAATGTTGAATAAGTGATGAAAGGTTATCGTCCCAAATCTTATGTAATGCCCCAAAATTTAAATTAATGTGATGTGCCATAACATTAATTTAAAATTTGGGGCATTGCATAAGGTTTGGAATACGAACCTTTCATCACCTATTCAACATTTGGATTTACAAAATTTTGATTACTAGGAATCTAGAACCAACATATAGATCCATGCATCAATCATAATTTACATCTTAAAACTTTATCATAATTTACATCATAAAACTTTAAATTGGTCTTTATAAAATTATTTAAAACGTTAATTATCCATGTACGTTATTGTTTGAAAAACAACTTTGAAAATAAAACATTAAGTTAAAATACATTTTAAAACCCTCCAAATTAGAGTCATGAGTATCATCTAAGATTTCATCAAAAAGATATCAAAGTATAAAATGGAGTGGATCTCTCAATATCAAGGTTAAGATACACATTAAGTTAAAATACATTTTAAAACCCTCCAAATTAGAGTCATGAGTATCATATAAGATTTCATCAGAAGGATATCAAAGTATAAAATGGAGTGGATCTCTCAATATCGAGGTTAGGATATCCTTCTATTAAATCATAGCTCAAGGGTTTCTTATGAATTGTATATCTTATCAAAATTCAACTTCATTGCATATAAACAAAGGATTCGAAAGATAGTGAATGTATCTATTCATAAAGGATGGAGGGTCATTAATCAAATTCACATAATACATTTAAAAACTCCCTACAAATAAGCAATCATAAAAAAAAAAAACTTCTTCCATAACTCAATATAAGCAATCATAAAAAATACTCCTCCCATAACTCAATTTTAGCTTCCTTATTGGTAGATAATAAATGGCACTATCATCATCAAATATTTTGTTATTGAGGACAACAATAGCATCAATTCATTTCCAAATTCCGAATGATTAACATGTGGATCATGATTACATGAAGTCAATTCAGACATACAAATCAAATGATTTTGAAGTAAAGTAGAGTTTGGCTAAAAGTTAATCTTGTTTGAAAAAAACATTGTTTCAATCATAAAAGGTAGAGTAATGATCAATAGTGTGACTCGGTATTATGTGTTAAGAGCAATTTTGAGTAGAAGTGCCAATAGTTGAAAGCATGAATTTTTTATCAAGCATAAGGGTGGACTCAATGTTCTAGCCCATTAATCTTAACATTATATTTACTTTCTTGTTCCCAAATAGAAAACACATCAATGTTGGCTCCTATCTTAAGGGTTTCTTTGCTAATTGAGGGCTTTTGGATGTCAATATTTTCTTAAGAGTTAACATTTGGTTCTTAATATTTTTTATTTTTTTCTTAAAAATAAAAAATCATCATGTGTGTTTGAAATATTTAGAGTGAACTCTATTTAAATGGTTTGTTTTTCAAACGTAAGCAAGTCATCAAAGTTTCGAATGTCCTTCTCCTCTAATAATGTAATGCAAGAGGGAGGGAATCCAAGTTGGAGGAGCAGATAATTTCAAGAATGTGATTGTACAACTTGATAAATATCAAGTTAAAATCCAATACGCTCTCACCATGTTTCATAAGAAAATTTGGAAAGGTTTTCAAGAGTTAAAAATATTTTTGTAACTTCCCAAAGGTGGATGTGAACTAATAAGCGAGTTCAGCCCAAATGGATAATTCAAACATCAATTTGACTAGAAAATGATAAGGCAACTTTTCCATGGAGAGAGTTAGTAAAAAATTGCAGACATATGTCAGTGTCTAAGACACCTAAAATCATGCAAGCAATTGAGAAGGCTCAAAGATGCTCATCTATTGTGATAGTTCCATCACCCCAAAAAATAAGCAAGTGATCCTTGAATTTAGGTAAAGGCTTGATGGAATAGTTCAACATCAATAGAGAATGAATTAATGAAGGGTATTAGGGTTTGTCGGCCTCCCAATTGAGAATCTCATATCGGTGGAAAACATTATATAAATTGGAGCAAGAAACCACTGACATAATGAATGAAAAATTCATTGATCAGATCCTTACTAAAATCCATTAAAAAAATCTTAGAATAAACTAGATTAAACAAACTTCTCAACGGGAAGAAACACTTAAGACAAGGAAAACATGAATGTGTGTTCCCTGGTGTGGTTGATAATTATGTTATTTTACAAATCATTAATCTATTCATTGACATGTAAAACATTCTCATGAGGATAAACAAGTGGAAGGTCGAATTACTACCAAAGTACTGTAATCCCTTGGATTAGTTTGCAAAAGGCGAAGCTACTAAAGAGTATTGCAGAAACATGACATTAGATTTTATAAGAGTAGGGGTTAGGTTAAACAATTTTAATCAAAAAACTTAAAACACATTGAAAATGTTTACATAAACTTAGAATTTTGTTTATGGTTGAGAAAATAAAAATTAAATTTGAACATTTTTTCACTTTCATATTAAATTTAAAGTTAACTAATTTATTTTGGAATTATACCGTTGTTGCATGAATGAAACTTCCGTTGGAAAATAAATGCCAACTGCAATAAGTTGTAGGGAAATATCATTGGCCATCAAGTAGAACAAATATTGAAAATGAAAACCATTCAAGGGAGCCACAAACAATCACTAATCCTCCAATAATAAGGTCAAAGATTTAAAATAGTATGTTTTATAAGTTCCTTCCATGATGAACATTGCCCACATTAGCACTCATCTATTACTAAATGGAGAGGATAACAAAAAAAATGCCAATTGTCGTACTAATGACATGTGGCCAACATTCAAACAGAATAGGTAGAAAACATATTTACCACCACTTTTCTCACAAAGTGATATTTCAATCACTACAAAATGAATCTTTCCATCAACCAACCTTACGACTCTTGTTACTAAGTGGAGAGAGTAGAAAACAAAAAATTGGTTTCCTAGAAAATGACCCATCACCATTTCTCAAGAAAACTTCACAAAAAGATCATTTACCATCATTGTTCTCATAAACAACACTTCTATCAGTAAGGAACTAGTAGCTACAATGCATACAATGTATCCTTTCAAACAACACATTACCCTCACAACAAGCATAATATTGTTGGTCAACAAGTAACATAAATATTGAAAAGGAAATCCATGCAAGCACCATCCAAGGGAGCCAAAAAAAATCACTAATCATCTAAGAAGAATGGAAAAGAGTATGTTTACAAGTTCATCCCATTGCAAACATTGCCAACATTACCACGCATGTGTTACTAAGTGGAGAGGGTAGTAAACACAACACCATCTAACTTAAAAATGACATGTGGCCAATGTTCATATAGACTCGATGGACAACGCTTTTACCACCACTTTTCACATGAATGAAATTTCCATCAGCTATGAAATGAACCTTTCTATCAACCAACCTTATGAATCATGTGTTAATAAGTGGAGAGGGTATACAAATAGAAAACCAACCATATAAAATATGACCTATAGCACTACTTAGGAAAACACAACAAAAATATCCTTTACGACCATTGCTCACATAAATGACACTTCCATTGGAAAATAACTAAAATCTACAATACATATGGTGTATACTTTCTAACAACACGATTGTAGCATAATATATCCATAAGCAACCAACACCCCATGACATCCAAGTATTAGCATAACATATCATATCCCCATCAAATAAATTGTCATCGTCCTTAGTCAAATTTCCTTGTCCTCATCACCATAACCATTAGCATCAACTCATCATCCTCATTGTCATAATCATCATCATCGCCATCATTGCCATCCTAAAACTAGTCTTCAACTTGCGAAAGTTTTCTCTCAACAACCAAGGGTCAAAACCAAGCATACGATAGACATTAGAAAGGTCTCAAATAGCCCTACATCATCACCAAACCTAATTTTCTATCTACATCTAATTCATAATATAATTTGATCAATGAAGTCACAACTATGAAATTTCACCCTCTAGGAGACATGAAACTTGTGCCCCTCACAAACTAGGCCTATAGACTCAAAATTGTACAAATGTGTACTCATTGGAAATATTATATCAAGCATTATAGGGTGTAGTGATTATATTTTTTAAAAAGTGAATAAAGTTTATTTTATAATCTATGCAATACATGGCTCACGTGTACCTCGACTAATGACCAATGAAAGGGGCCAATGTTGAAATTTTTGCAATTGTGCTTACATTTCATGAAATCTTAATTGATCAACTTGGATATATACTTTGATAATATGGGAGTGTTACAAAACTCAAAAATAACACATGGATAACATCCCCAAAAGAAAAAATATTGGGTGCCCAAAATAATCCAAACAAGGTCAGATTGAATCCAATTGCATGCCAACAAGGTCCTATTAGGCACCATGGCCTTGATGGATGCCTTGAACATTTCCTAAGGGTGATAGTAGACTATGTATAAATATGTAGGCAACCTTGATCGATATAAGAGAGAGTTAACCATAAAACTTCATAAATAAATCATTAAACTCTAAAGATATCAAAACATTCACCATGAACAACACAAGAAATATTGAGAGAAGAAACCTTAAGGTAGGGTAACACCATCAAATACTCCTTATGGAAGTAATCACTCCAAAAACTATTTTTTCTACAAAACAATACATCCAACACACATCCAATACAATGATATTGATGTGTATTTACACTTTCTCATGAGTATTCCTAGGGGTCTATGCCAACTACCCCTTATTAGTATATCATTTCCTTTTAATTTCATTGTGGGCCTATTCCATTATTATGGACACATTACATTCATTATCCCCTTGGGTATCTCTCTAGGTACCCCATATTATCCTCCCTAAGTACATTACATTACATCCCCCTTGGCATGTTTCATCCTCAAAACATGGGAATAAGCCACATAATATGACCTACTGAGCAATGTAGTCAACTGGTACCATCACGAGCATCCATCCATCCTAGTGAAATTTGGACATGGGGTCCAACTATRGCCTCTCCTCGATATTGATTCTAGTTTCTCCTTGTGATTCATTTATTTKCTATGCTACTCTGATATCTCCATGCAATACTTGYAATCCTCCATGTGCCTATGTATTGGTTTCCTCTCTAGTTCCATGTTGATACATAGTAAGTTTGTTGATGCTCATGCCCTTGCCTTGATGATTTTTGTTTCTCTGAGTAGTGTAGGTGGTGATATACGAMAACCTTATCTATTAGTTCTTATTTTTTTKACTCTTCAACATGTCATTCCTTTGAGACATTTATCTCCTTAGGTTATTCTTCATGTTTAGGCCCTTCTTGGGGATTTTATTCAAGCRCTTATGTTGGATCTTATTCTTTTTCAACCTTGGACTCTTCATCYAATGTTTCATAAGGTATTGCAATTTGTTTCCCTACAAGGACTTCTACATTTGCCTCCTTGGGCCCTTCATGTTTGATAAGAGAAATATCCTGCAATGTAAATTTATTTATCTTGTACCAAAACTTCAAAACTTATTTTGCACATAAATATTAACTATACCAGCTAAGTCCATCCAAGTATATCCTAAAGCAATATCCACGTCATCCATATTTATAACATAAAATTTTTGAATGCGACACATATTATCCATGTTAATATTCAAATATTTAATTTGAATATTTTCACCCTCAACCCATGTGCTTTGAATATTCTTTGAGTGTACTTGAAATCCTTTATCCAAGTTGGCATTCATGAAGTTATGCTTCCTACTAAGGTTTATAGAAAACAATAACCTTCTCTTGTTGAATACCTCTGTGGACATGTAATATGAAGTTGTCACGTGAAAATTAATCCAGTGTTATTCTTATCCTTCTTCCCAACATGAGACCACCTATCTAAAAATAGTCTTTCATATTCTTCATTTGGAATTTTAGATATTTTGAACAAGTCCAATGATTTACACCATATAAGTTCTTCATCTCTTAGATGATTATACATACCATCTTTCCAAATCATTGGGGATTTTAACTTCACCCATTTTATATATTCTTCAATATCAGGGCCATCGATTTTCCCTGTAAAATACATCTTCCTTGTGAAAACCCAAAAATAGAACTAGGGTTTATAGAAAATCACTTACTTTTCAATGGAGCTTCTTTATGTAGTTAGGGTTTGAGGCCAAAAATGTAAAATGATCATATCTTTGGATATACTTTTCAGATTGGCTATTATAACAATGATTATGAAATGCCATGGATTTTTTGGATCTACTGGCACCAGTTTGACTAAAATATGTGCACTCTATAAAAATATATCCAACCTATTAAATTTGTGGTAATCACCGTAAAAAACCCTAAAAATAGTTGATTTTATATCAACGATATATCCACTTCCTTGACTCCATTTTGGATGATTCATTTTTTAAAATTGAAATTTTTTTCTAGAGGAATTCAGATCTACAGTTGGTTTCTTCAAATTCTGCATAGAAAGTTTCAAAAATTGACCTTAATGTTGTTACCCTCTTTTTTTCCATCAAAAATTTGTAAAAATAAGTATACAAATTCCCACTTTGTGCCCAAAAATTCTCCCACTTCATGCCCAAGAAAGAGCTATAATTCCACTTGTAGTAAACCTTGATAGATATAAGAGAAAATAAATCATAAAACTTTAGAAATCAACCCTTGAACTTCAAATATACCAAAACAATCACCATAAAGAACACAAGAATATAGAGAGAAGAACCCTTAAGGTATGGTAACACCATTAAACACTCCTTATGGAAGGAATCACTCTACAAGACATTCTTGCTACAAGACAATACAATCCAATACACCACCAATACAATGATACTCAAGTTTATTTATACTTTCTCATGAATATTCCTACGGGTCGATGTCAACTACCCATTATTATTATATTATTCCATTTTAATTACATAGTGGGCCTATTCCATTATTATAGTCACATCACAAAATATTCATCCCTAAGTTCTACAATGTGGTAATTTAAAAACTATAGAGAAGCTTCTCTTGGTTTTGAAAAGAATTTATTTTCTACTAAACAAGGCCAACCACACGAACAT
>ML814008.1:27277-42121 GCA_009831015.1 Picea engelmannii | reverse complement strand
CGCTCTCAATTCCCCATAATTAGTCTATCTAGTGGAAAATAAATGGAATTAACATAATATCATACAACATGGAAAATGGCATGATGACATAGAAAAACATAAATCACAAAAAAAATAATAGAGAATAAATCGTAGTAAAAAAAAATAATCACCTCCCATGTTTGGGGGTTCTTCATGAGATTTAGGGTACATGGTATATGATCAACCCTTGGATTTACGTGATGGAATTTTATATTGGATAAGTCTTACTAAGTGGTTGCTTGACCTCAGTTGAGTGCTTGCATGACATTATTCCTTAGGGTATTATAGATCTTCAGATAGCTTGGTGATGTTCTACATGTTGGCCACATATATGATATGTATTGCTTGTAGAATGCCCTTCATTGGAGGAATAAGATTTAGCACCTAGGAGGAGGGAATTGATCCATAGAAATGATGGAGTAGCTTGGATTCTTGCATGGAGGTTTGGAGTTGACTTCAAGAAACCCGAGTTGCAATAGTGTTCATGTAGGGGGAGTGGACCTAGTGGATTACATGGATTAGGAGGTTTGTTGGAGTCATTGGAGGCTTGTAAGAGGAGCATTGGGCACATTTCATGGAGCACCCTTGCATGGGATCCTATATTGTAGATGAAATCAACCTGGA
The DNA here is from genome assembly GCA_009831015.1 of Picea engelmannii. Taxonomy (NCBI): domain Eukaryota; kingdom Viridiplantae; phylum Streptophyta; class Pinopsida; order Pinales; family Pinaceae; genus Picea; species Picea engelmannii. The sequence continues at coordinate 41,476 of ML814008.1, read as the reverse complement.
TCTTGGCAAGTGTACCCTTGGAGTGTATCATTCCACTTGTGTGACCCTACATGTGGCTTTGTATGTTGCTTTTAAGGGCATAGGCTTGCCTATATATAGAGGAAGGAGAGATTCTTTTCATAACCATTCATTCTCATTGTTGGATTCCTAATCCTTGGGATTATGGAATATTGTAAATAATTAATTTAAGAGAAATATGAAGAGTCATAGGTGAATAGAAACAATCATCGGACCTCTTGGAAGATGAAACCAAAGTTCATATATTGATGTATTTATGTATGGTTCGCTTTATTAAAAATTAAATGTGTGGAGTTATTTAATCCTATCCTATCAGTGGTATCAAAGCCTAGGTATTTTTTTAGATAACCCCTTAGTATTCAACAACTTGTTTGCTGCAAATGTCTCTGCAAAACAGAGATCGATTTAATACACCCATAAACAAGATCTTTCAAATGGGATTTTGCTTCATAGGCCAAAGAATTCCCCAGATCCTGTCACTGATGTGGAACCAACTCATTGATAATTTTAGTCATGTTGCTTGCTCTGAAGCTCTTCTGAACATTGGCAAATTTCTGAGGTACTTCCAAAGGAAAATGTGGTGCAAATATACACTTTGAAGTATGTTTTTTTCTTAGGAATTTGCAAGCATTGCAAGGTGAGTTATATGAGATTGAAGCCATCTCTTTTATTGAGATATAGAAGTTTAATTATTTTTGTTATCCACAAAAAATTAAAGGAATCTTTCCTTCACTGTGTTTATTGAAGACTTTTCTAATCCTTAAATGACTTGCAAGCTCGAAAAGGAACCAAGTTTGATTTCCAAAATATTGTAGCCAAACCCAACTGAGAAAATATTTGTTGATGACTGATTGGGTTATTTTCGTAGTACCAAGCATGGTGTTTATGATTTGGCCTCAAATATTGAGCGAAAATTTGTTGAAACCCTAATACACTTATGTTGTTAGAAGGAGGAGGATGTCCTGGTGTGTATACTAGAGCCATCTCAACTTACTATATTTTCATTTAGGAAGGAGATGAGCAAGCAATTGGGAATATATTTGGAAATAGATATAAACGAGGCATGCTTTGTATCTTTTGTTTAAAATAAAACATAAACCTAATCATACTATTGGAATTCCTCTTAAGCCTGTTATTTCATCTTAACCAATGGAATTCCTTTGAAAACTGTTGGCATACCTTTGAAGCTTGGTATTTCATCTTGATCGTTGGCATATCCTTTGTGTGACATTTTCATGCTATTCGCGACTCATAAGAATGCATGGAGAGTATGGTGAAATTGTATCCATTTTTATCCAAATTTGGCCACTAGAATACCTATATTTCCAATAGAGACTTACAATGATGGTCATTGGTAGTATGAACATTGATAATACACCTTAAAGTTTCAAGATAGACTCTGGACAAAGATAATTATACAGATTTCACTTCCTTCTCTATGATTTGAACTTGTAGCTCATTGTGAAGATCACATATATACTCTCTTTACATTGCTTTTGAATTTGTGTTAGCTTTCATGATTGTTGGGCGTAGTCATAGATTTGGTTTTCAAGGTAAAATATAACACCAATCTGAGGAGATTCAATTGGTATGCAAGGGAATATGAAAGTATGTCCCTCTCCTTGGTTGGGATGAGATGTAAAATCTGCAAGATTTTCCAATTCAATCCATATGCACAGTTTGTTATAACATATGTGGATGAAGCTAACGATATTGTAACTATGAAAAATGAAAATGAAATCCGTGATGTCTTGCGTCAAGGTTTAAATCATTTGCGCTTGGAAGTGTCTGTGATGAGTTATAATAATAGGGCCACAGTAAAACAATCTCAAAATCCAACCTTCAATGATTCATAATTGAGGGGATTATAGCCCAATTGCTTCACCAACATAGATCCTTTGCAGAATTTGATTTTTGAGCTCTATCTCAGCTCTTCCTCTGATGAAAAAGGTATTCAAGATATGCACCCTGCACACATCAATTAGCTAGCCATGGAATGAAAATTCAAGTCGATAAGAATCAAATCTCTGCAACTCTGTCACTGAGAACTTAGTATATCCTCTTGTTCACTATGCCACTCAATTCTCTGAGTTTTGGTTGCATTTCTCAATGCATTTCTGAGTGAAACCACTCTCTGACTTCTTGATTGATCAACTCACTCATTCTTATGGGTTGTAGCATATTTAATGATATCATATATAGATTCCCTAATATCCTACACAAGACCGTGATCTAATTTCCCATTGAGAGGCATTCTCCCACCTTTGATATCACCCATTTGATGAGCATCTTATAATCATGCTAAACAAATATTTCTCAACACATGATCTAGGCAACCCAATAATTCATGTAGAAATTAAAATATTTTAATTAATGAAATATTCCCTACACCCACATGAATCAATAATTGTCTCTGCATCATCTATGTTCCATACGACCCACTCTCCTACACATTAGCATTACTACACTTATAGCATAGGGTTTCATATCAAACTGAGTCATGATATGTGTGGAAAATATCGAATATGGCCAACTCTCTTGGATGACTCCCAAAAAATGCTTAGACTCTAAGAAAGTAGAGATGAGGCGAAAGTGAACTCATTGACCCAAGAAATTTCCCCATAGCACTTTGGTATTAGGTTGAGAAAGTGACAGTATTTAATTAGTACACATGGCATTAGGTGTGTTCAGAGAGAGGAGCTGGCATTATTTTCAGTAGATGTATAGTCTCTCATGTTACTAGGGTTCACACTCATTTTTTGGACAACAAGAAAGAACATGTGGGTCTTATCCTTGAGCTAGGGTTCATGCACAACAATAGGATAGTGAATATTTCATGTGTGGGGTTACACCTCAAGTTGGAGATCACACTAAGCGTTAGAAAAACAAAGAAAAAGTGTGTGGGGTCTCTCCTCTCAAGTTAGGGTTCGCACACTCTAGTTTGACAACAAGATCAATTCGTGGGGTCTCCCTTCTCAAGCTAGGGTTCATGAGCGATGTTTTTACAACAAGAACAATGTGTGAGGATATCTTATTGAGCTAGGGTTCCCTCTCAACATTTTAGGAGCAATAACAAGGCATGGTGCTCTCTTCTTGAGCTAGGGTTCCCTCTCAACGTTTTAGCATCAATAACAATGTTTGGGGATCTGTTCTTGAGATAGGGTTCCCTCTCAACATGGTAGGAAATAACAATGAGTTGGAAACAAAGAGATGACCATCGACAACACACCCAGAGAAAGAAATGTGTAATCAACCACTCACACGCACAACAATTATAAATATATGCATAGCAACAATTAATATATTACTAGAAATTTTAATGAAACTACATAGGTGAATTTAAACCAGTCATTTTCTCAGCACAAAGAGGAAAAAAAACTCAATGAGTCATGAGTTTTTACCCTAGAACCCAATTGGAAAAAATAGTCTCGAATGATGCTAGGTATTCTTTCTTTCTACAAATTAAAATCCAATGTTATCGTCCTCCTTGGCCAAAAGCCCTTTGGAAATGAGAGAGTATGAAGAAATAGGGAGAGATAGTGGGTAAGGGAAGGCCAACATCCATGGATCTTCACTTCACATTCCTTAACCTTCTCTTTTATTTGTTTCCTTGTCAATTCAATTATTTTTCTTTATCTTTTCTCTTACATAGTTATTTGGATTATTCCACGTTAACTTGCACTTTTTTACATTGTTTCACATTGCTTACATAATATTGGTTGATTATTCTCATGTGTTGCAGGTATTGAGTCTTATCCATTCTTTAGTCTGAATCCATTTTGGATCACACCTTCCAATTAAGAGGATTTTTGGTCTCCAAAAGCTTGAAGAAACCAATATGGATTAGTGTTATTTGCATCTCAGGAACCTGGCTCTAATGTTGGCTCCTAGATATAGCTCTAACTCTATCTCTATCTTTGGCTCGTGGTTCTAGCTACTGGATCTAGTTCTTGGCTATGGCTCTAGATCTGCTTCTGGCTCACTTGTTCTCATAGTGCAACAATCTTCTCATTGAATCTCAGTTTTGAGCAATCTTTGAACCTGAACTATAGAATCAACACTCGTTCCCATCTCCCTCTCTAACTTGGAGATATTCCATCTTGGATATTAATGAAGTCGAGTTGAATGTTTTTCTTCTTTCTAAGTGTGACCCCAATGTGCTTCCATCACACAAAAACTCCTCAAGGGAAGTGTGGTTGCATTCCTCTGCTAGGATCAATTGCTTATCATCATGGAAACAACCCTCTGGTGCATGAATGTGCTTACAATAACTTCCAAAGTTCTCAAAACACCCCCAAGGTCATTGACCTATGTGCATCACTCTCCAACACATGTCCAAGAAGTGGTTATTTGGATGCAATATTGAACACAAGAACCGGATTATGGTTATCCTTTTCATCAACATGTTTTCCTTCTCGTTGGTGAAGAGAACTTCATGTGTTGTTATATCTCCTTGGATGACTTATTCCTCTTGTGTTAGAGAGGTAGTCTACTTTTTATATTCCACATTTTTCACTCTCCACGCACTTCTCTTCACTGTGTGGTTTCTGGGGTGAACCTCTGGATGAAGTCGCCAATAGTTTGTGTCCCAATGACCACTCAAATTGCAGTGGTGGAAAAATGTATTGTTGTTGCTTCAATGACTTCTTGACATACTCCTCCTCTCCACATGCCTCTGTGCATGTTGTTGGATTGGAGAAAACTTCTTTTCATTCAACTTTTGAAAACAAGCGGGCATGTGGAACATGGCTTGCTTCTTCCATCACGCTACCTCACAATGGCCTTTATTTCCAAGAAAAGAGCATGCATTTGCATACCAACAATTGTCTATGGTATGGCCTCTCTTTTTGCAACAGTGAAAAACAAGAAATTTATTGTTTGACATCGAATTGTTGGTATTCCTCTTATTCTTTCTTTCATTGATTGGTTTGTTGGTGTATCTGAGTGCAGGTGTGGGATGAGTTTAGGATCTCTCCTCATTGTTTCTCTTCTTCAATCTACCACAAGAAGGATGAGGTGTTAGTGGGATTCCACCTTCATTTACCATTGGTTCTCCTTCTCTTGATGATAAATCCAACTCTGACATCTATGTTGCCTTCACGAAAATGGTCTTCATGGTTATGGAATTTTTACTTCTTCCATCAAATCCTAGGCCTTCATGTTTGGCTCTTGGCACATATAAAGTGGGGCTCAAGATTCCTTGTCTCCTCTTTCTTATCCCTTGTCCATCATATCCCATTTTCCTTGGAAGTTTAGAGCCAATGCCTCTAATATGCTTCTCAAATTCACCAAGATTATCTTGAGAGATGTCTATGGAAGGTGAGCTTATCAAGGTGGTCTCAATCATGGTGCTATAATCCACAGTGATAATGGAAGGTTGCCTTGCTCCTCTGTGATCTTGGGTAGTCGCTTGAAGCCTTTCCAATGCCTTCTCCTTCTTTTCCAACTCCTATTTTAGTTGCGTAATCATCTGCATGAACCTACCCTCTTGCCAGTTATCCATCTAGATGACCTTCTCACCAAGGTATACAAGTTGTGTTTTGTGCTTGTCCCAATCTATTTTGACTACAATGAGGGAGTCTTGTCCTTCTTTAAACTTCTTCTTTAAAAATGGAAGAAATTTGGTAGAAATATCCATGTGTCTCCATCTCTACCATCCTTTGATTAAACATATTCGCCTGCACCTTCAAGCTCTCATTCTCTTCTCGAATCTCGACATTGTTTTCCCTTAAGTCTTCCAACCCATCTCTAATTTTTTTCCCATGTTGTCAATGTACTATTTTGTTCAAATTTTTGTAAGTTGTGCCTCTTTCAAGGATGTGACTGCTCTTATACCATTTGATCTGTAATCAAGGGGCTTTTATTTATGAGCTCTATCTTAGCTTTGTCTCTAATGGGAAAGGTATTTATGATTTGTAGCATGCACACACCAATTATCTATCCATGGAATTACAATTCAGGCCAATAAGCATCAAATCTCTACAACACTCTGTGACTGAGAACTTAGTATAGGTTCTTGTTCACTATGTCACTCAGTTCTTTGGGTTTTGGCTATAGTGCTTAATGCATTTCTGAGTGAAACCACTCTCTGGATTCTGGATTGATCAACTCACTCATTTTTATGGTTTGTATCATAGTTCATGATAACAAATAGAGATGCCCTAGTATCCTACACAAGAACACGATCTAATTTCCCATTGAGAGGCATTCTCCCACCTTGGATATCACCCATTTAATGATCACCTTATAATCATGTTAAACAATTATTTATCAACACATGAGCTAGGTAACCAGATAATTCATGTAACAATTAAAATATTTTAATTAATTAAATATTCCCTACACCCACATGACTCAATAATTGCATGTTGCATCATCTATGTTACATATGACCCACTTTCCTGCACATGAGCATTACTACACTGCTAGCATAGGGTTTCACGTCAAACTGAATCGTTATACATGTGGACAATAGGGAATATGGCCAACACTCTTGGAGGATTCCCAACCAATGCTTAGACTCTAAGCAAGTGGAGATGAGGCAAAAGTAACCTAACTGATTCAAGGAATATTCCCTAGAGTTCCTTAGTACTAGGTTGAGAGACTGAGAGTGTTCATACCATACACATGGAATTAGGTGTGTCTAGAGAGAGAAGCAAGAATTATTTTTAGGAGAGAAATATTGTATAGCCTCTCATGTCTCTAGGGTTCACACTCATTGTGTGGAAAACAAGGAAGAACACATGGGTCTTCTCCTTGAACTAGGATTCACACTCATTATTTGGATAGCAAGGAAGAATGTGTGGGTCTTCTCCTCAAGCTAGGGTTCACATGTATCATTGGGATGGTGAATATTGCATGTGTGGGGATACTCCTCAAGCTGGAGATCATATGCAGTGTTTGGGAAATGAGGAATGAATGTGTGGGGATACTCCTCAATTTGGATATCACACTGAGCATTAGAAAAACAAAGATAAATCATGTGGGGTCTCTCCTCTCAAGTTAGGGTTCACGCACTATATTTTGACAACAAGAACAATTCGTGGGGTCAACCTTTTCAAGATGGGGTTTAAGAGTGGGGTTTAAACATCAAGAAAAATGTGTGGGGATCACTTCTTGAGCTAGGGTTCCCTCTCAACATTTTAGCATCAATTAAAAGGCATGGTGTTCTCTTCTTGAGATAGGGTTCCCTCTCAACATTTTAGCATCAATAACAATGTATGGGGCTCCCTTCTTGAGATAGGGTTCCCTCTCAACATAACAAAAAAAAAATGCATTGGAAACAAAGAGATGACCATCGACAACATGCCCAAAGGAACAAATGTGCAACGATCTACTAATCACCCACAACAATTATAAACATATGCATAGCAACAATTAATAGATTACTAGCAATTTTAATGAAACTACACTGGTAAATTTAAACCATTCATTTGCTTAGCACACAGAGGAAAAACAACTCAATGAGTCATGATTGTTAACCTTGGAACCCAATTGGGAAAATCGGTCTCAAACAATGCTCAGTATTCTTTATTTCTGCAAATTCAGATCCAATTCTCTCCTCCTCCTTGGCCAAAATTCCTTTGGAAATGAGTGAGTATGAAGAAATAGGGAGAGATAGTGGGTAAGGGAAGGCCAACAGCCATGTCTCTTCACTTCCCATTCCTTAACCTTCTCTCCTATTCATTTCCTTGTCAAATTAATTATTTGTATTTATCTTTTCTCTTACATCATTATTTGGCTTATTCCAAGTTAACATGCATTGTTTTACATTGTTTTAGGTCACTTACATAATATCATTTGATTATTCCCATCTGTTGCAGTGATCTAAAAATGAAGAAGACTTGTATTCTTGAAAATATTTGCAAGTTTTAATCCATGTGTTCAAATGCAAATGGATCAATTTTGCAAACACAATTTTATAGAAATTACACATTCAAGATGCATATAAACAACAAAAAATAACAGTGAACATAAAACACATAACACAAAAAATGATAAAGGAGTTCACCCCTCTCTTGGGCTACATCTCCTGGTCCAGCTTCCAATGGATCTTTTGTATTGTTTTCTCAAAGTGCTCAAATATGTGCTTTACAATGCTCAAAATGCCAAATAGATGGCTCCAATGGCTTCAAAACGTCCAAAAACCCCTAGCTGGGCTTTTTCGGCACCTCGTTTGGCCAAAAATTGAAGAAGATAGGCTTCCTGGAAGTTCCCCTTCAAACTTGTTGTCTCTACATCGCCAAAATGCACCTCTTGCTCCTCAACCTAGCCCCCACGCGTATATATGTGTTACAACCCAGCACCGGGTGCAATCGCACAAACAGTATGAACTGTAGGATGGTTAGGGTGCACCCAGCCCCTAACCGCCAAGTCCGTGGGCATATGGTCTACCATATGACCTCGCGCGCATATAAAAGGGGCCAAGTCCCAAATCAAATGATAGAGCGACAAGTGTCAGCGTGATTTCATAACTGTTGGTAATAAAACTCCCATGCAATACATTGACCACCGGTCATATGTGTATGTACCACTGGTTATATGTGTTATGGCCCACCGGTTATATGTGTTATGGCTCTGTTTGAACCGCACGCGGGTAGTCATATATATATATATATATATATATATATATATATATATATATATATACACACATATGGACGGGGGCTGGGGCTTAGCCCCAGCCCTGTCTGCGCCCATTCCAAACCACATTGCAATTCAAATATAAATGAAACCATATAATAGTAAGAACCACTACAGTGGTGCGCTGATTGGGCGGCTCTTCCCAAGGCCATACCCCTGCCCGGAGGTCACGGGGTCAATTCATGCTGACTACACAAGTTTTAACCAATGTTTAGGTGACACGTGGTGGCCATTGATTGGGCCACGTGTCACCATCCCATTTGCCACAAACAAGCCATGTGTCATACGCCAACTCATCCACACGACTGCCAACACACCTACCATGTGTCATACGGTCTGCCACGTGTTGTATGGTCTACCACGTCAGCATCTGTATGGACTATACAGTCAGCACATTTTTTTTGCATGTTTGTCGTTTTGAACAGAACACGATATCTCTCTCATCCGATGTCCGTTTGAACCCAAATGAGTTTTGTTGGGTTCGTGACGACGAGGCCTACGTTCTTGTTTGATTTGAAGTGATTCCGAGCACTTTGAATTTTTGAGCAAAATTTGATCCCCTGGATCATGCAGATACTGAGGCTTATACATTCTTCAGTTCGGATCCATTTCAGATCATTCAACCCCTTGTGGTGAGATATTTGATCTTTACGATATCCGTTGTGGAAAGAATGGACAAGAAGTGAAGAAGCATCCCATGGGAAAATATCAAAGACACGTAAGAAAAAAAAGAATAAAAGGAAAAGCTCTCGAACCCGCTCAATATGTTATTGCTCATTGCAATATTGGCATAAATGAATATTTGTTCAAAACTTCATTTTCTTCTTGCATAGATGCTTGGTTTCTTGATGCAAGTGCTACTTTTCATATGAATTTTTGGAGAGACTCATTTGAGGAATTTAATGACAATGTAGAGAGTGCATTATACTTTGCATATAGATCAAGTCAGAAACCTATAGGAATTGGCACCATCAGGCTCAAATTTCCTATATTCTTAGATTTTCTTTTGCATGATGTTCTCTATATTCCTAAGTTGTGGAGGAACTTGAAGTCTCTTGTGCATATTCAACAACAAGCCCATTATATTCACATGTTTTATGGAAAAGTATAAATAAGGATATATTCTAACAACATGGTCACCATGACAGAATGGGAGGATGAGAAACTATTGAAGTTGAAAGAGACATCTGCATGGGGACAAAAATCTGCATACCTCTCTCACCATAATGAAGGTACATTTCCATCAAATCTCTTGTGGCATGCTAGATTTGGGAACATCAATTATGATAGTCTTCATATGTTGAATAAAAATGATGTTTCTATGTGAAGCATGTATCCTTGGTAAACACAACAAGAAGCCTTTTCATGATGCCACTTTGAGAGAACATATAAAGAGATAATTGATACACTTTGATTTGTGTGGCCCCATGCATGTTACATATGCCTTTGGAAATAAATATATCATGACTTTTATTGATGAATACACCAAGATGTGTTGGGTTTGTTTGTTGAAATAGAAATCTCGAGCATTTGAAACATCTAAAATTTTTCATATATGGATTGAAAATGAAGCTCAATATTGTATTGGCACTCTTTCTACTAATAATGGAGGGGGACATAATTTTAATTAGTTTGAAACCTATCTTCACCAACTTGGGATCGAGCACCAAACCATTGTTCCATACAATCCTTAGTAGAATGGTGTAGCATAAAGAATGAACAAGACACTCTTGAATATGGTACGTTGAATGTTATTTTTCAAGAATGTGAAGTCGATGTTGTGGGCTGATGTATTTTTGTGTGTAGTGTATGTGAGAAATAGAAGTTTATCTCATGCTATGGAAAACAAGACTCCTTATGAAATGTGGTATGATTTCATTCCTTTGGTTATTCATCTCAAGGTATTTGATTCCACCTGTTATGCCTTAATTCCTAAGGAAAAAAGAAACAAACTAGGTGAAAGGATTTGAAAGAGCATCTTCTTGGGGTACTCAAATACCACCAAGGTATATCATCTTTAAAATAAGGTAAAAAAAAAGTTTGTTCTTTCTATAGATGTGGTTTTTATTGAATTCACTAAGAATGACAAGACTATTGAGTGGTAGCTTGATCATCTAGATAGATTCACCCATGTAAATACATATCACGAATTTGATAATGAGAATCTACATCTTAAGGGGAGGTCCATATATTGGATCAATCTCTAGAATATCCTTTTAAAGTGCCATGTCCCGCTCATGTAGAAGATCCAACCACTTCCTCAAAACAAGATATTCAATTGGATGATGTGATTGAGAGGATTAAAAGGTTGAACCTTGATGGGAATGAAACACCATCTCAATTAGCACAGAAACCTAGAATATCGTAGAAATGTCCAAAGTGGATCATAAAGACACTTGAAAGTGTTCATCCTAGTGAGTTTGGAAAGATAGGAACCAAAATTTCAACAAGACAAGATGTTGGAGGTGATGTAGATAATTTAGATTCAAGTGATGTGAATGATATGGATGTTTCATATGGTTGTGAATTGAATTTATCTACTAACTTTGAACCAACTTCCTTTGAATAAATTGTTTCTCATGGTGAGTAGAAAGAACCTATACAGAAGGAGTATGATGATCTCATCAAGAAAGGGACATGGAAGTTGGTGGATCCTCCATTTGGAACCAAACCAATTGGCTATAAGTGGATCTACAAGAAAAAGGACAAATTAGATGGCTCACATGGAAATCATAAGACAAGGCTTGTGGTGAAAGGATTTTCACATGAGTAAGGTATAGACTATGAGGAGAATTTTTCCCCCACAAAAAAATGGGTCATTCTTTGTTGGATTTGGCAACACAAAATAGGTGGAATATTCATGACATGGATATGAAGACAACCTTATTGAATGGAGATTTGAAACAAAATGTCTACACGTCTCAACCATAAGGATTTGTTGTGAAGGATAAAAAACATAAGGTATGCAAGCTCATCAAGTATTTTTATGGTCTAAATCAAGCACCTCACACATGATATGAAAAGCTAATTAAGAATCTTTTGAATATCAATTTCATGCATTTTAATCTTGATAATGCAACTTTTTTTGTCAAGAAAGTTGGCAAAACAATTGTATATATTGTGGTGTTTATAGATGATATTTTGATAATAGGGAACAATGAAGCATATATTTCATCCACAAAGAAATAATTGAAGAATGGTTTTGACATGAAAGACATAGGACATATTCACTACTACTTGGGTATTGAAGTAACTCAAAATCCAAATTATGTATTCATGTTCCAAAAGTATATAGGAAAATTGTTGAATAAATATGGCATGGATAATTGTAGTCCTCTCTCTACTCCAATGGATAAAAATTTGAAACCAACATCAAAAAAAGGGAATTAATTTGAGGATGCAACCAAATATAAACAACATGTGGGGAGTCTTGTCTAACTTACCACTACTAGACCAAATATTTCATTTGTAGTTGGGATCCTCTCTAGGTTCATGCAAAAACCTTGTGAAGGACATTAGTGTGCTACAAAGATATTCCTGACATACTTGAAGGGAACTAAATACTTTGGGCTCAAATAATCTAAGGTGGAGGACTTCAAACTAGTTGGATATACATATTTAGACTTTAATGGGAATAAGGAGAATGGAGTGCCTACTTTGGGATACCTCATGAGACTTGGATCAACAACTATCTCTTGCAGATCATGCAAACAATTTGTTCCAACATATTCCACTACAAAGGTAGAATATGTAGTTGCTACAAAGGAAACGAAGGAGATTGTGTGGCTTGGGAAGATACTAGAGTACTTGTAGGAGACAACACTTCTGCAATCAAGTTCACCAAGAATCGTATATTCTATGATCAAACAAAGAACATAAACACAAAGTACCATTTGATTCGACATCATGTAGAGGATAAGGCCATTCATTTGATACTTTGTTCCACAATTGAGAAAATTATAGACATCTTCACCAAAGCACTTGGAAGAGAAAAGTTTGAAAAGTTTAGAAAGATGCTTGGACTTACAAACGCCCCTTTGAACTAAAGGGGGGGGGAGGGAGAGATATGAAGAGTCATAGGTGAATAAGAATAGACATCAAACCTATTGGGAGATGAAACCAAAGGGCATCTCTTAATGTATTTATGCATGGATCAATCTAATAAAATTCAATGCGTGGAGTTATTCAACCTTGTCATGTCACTTATGACTCTTGTTTCTTCCTTTATCTCTTGGATATTCATTTGTACTTTATCTCTCTTGTCATAAAGTCACTAAGGTTTCTTGGAGATTTTTTTAGCATCTTGAATAATAGGGTTAGGGTTTAATCCCTTGGAGACTAGGATATTAGGGTTTTGAGATGAAACCCTAGGTTTTACTTGTTGAAGAGGAGAAGAAAAGGATATGTTTACCTTGGAGGGTATGCTTATGTGATGCTAGCTTATTGGAGCTCCTTGGTATGAGCTAGGGTTTTCATTGTTTTCCCTAGCCAGGGTTTGGAAGAGATAGAGGATTGTACTAGCCTAGTGATAAGGCTATGGTATGTACATTAACTTCATATTTACACACACACATATGAACTTTTCAACTATCCAAAATTGTCTCTATTTCATATTTGATTTTCACCCATGTATTTCAAGGTCATGGTTTTGTAATTTCCAGCACTTGTATGTCTTTCTGATTTGACATAAGCTAAGGATAAATTTTTTAAGTGATTTAAAATTTATATTGAATAAGATAGGGCATATGTGTTTTTGTATTTACAATTATCATGAGCAAGGATGGAATTTGATAGGCAAAATTCCTGTCACGAGGAAATTTTCTCGTCAAATACGGTTAGAAATTTCTTAGAACCGTCAACATTTTTCATTGAAACTATCAAAACAGACACTAAGTTTGTCAAACCAACAAATTGGATGGGTTGTATAGTTTTGAAATTCCATCCCTAGTCATGAGTGATTTTCATAAAAATTTTATGCTTGATAATATTTCCCTAGAGGGTTGAAACTTATTGGCACACTTGGTGTGTTTTCTCTTGAATTTCCTAGTGGATTAGCGTTGTTAAGAGGTGAAATATTGTTTGATGTTGTTTTATTTGTTTTATTTATATTCCATAACATCCCTAAGGATTAAAATTCACAAGGTTAAGATTCGACAAACCTCTAGGAAAGAGGTGAATTTTGCATTTTGCATTAAAAGTCTAAAATGCATAAATTACAACATGGTATCTGAGTTTTTATGTATGAGACCACTCTAGGTTTAAGAGGGGGTTGGTATTTTAGTTGAAGAGTACCTAGGAGAGGTGCTTCATATTTTTTTAATTTGTTGGGTGTAATACCCTAGGTTGGTTGAGAGAAGCACTTGGACCCTAAAAGGGGGTTTGACTACTTAATATATTGTAGATTTGTACACTTAAGGATTGTTCAGGATGTGTAAGGTGACTCTCAATATTAGAGAATGTGATAGGTTGGATGGAGCATGTTGTGAAAGTGATTCTAGAACCTATAGATCTAGCATAGTTGTTTTCTCATCCAAAGAA
>ML814007.1:80645-95121 GCA_009831015.1 Picea engelmannii | reverse complement strand
TATCACACAACTACTTCCAAGTGGTCTGGTAATCTCCATGGCAATCAACTAGTAGCACACAACTACTACAATGCCATCCAATTTGCGTCCAAGTCATAGTAGTACACAACTATTGTCTAGTGGTACACAACCACTGCCAATGGTACACAACCACCGTAGTAGAACACAAATATTGTCCAGTGACACATAGTCACCCCCATTGGTACACAATCACCATAATAGCACATAGATATTGTCTAGTTACACACAGTCACCGCCAGTGGTATACAACCATCATAATAGCATACAACTATTGTTCAATGACACATAATCATCGCCAATGGTACACAAACACCGTAGTATCACACAACTATTGTCCAATGACGCACAATCACTGCCAGTGGTACAAAACCACTGTAGTCACACACAACTATTTTCCAGTGACACACAATCACCGCCAATGGTACAAAACTACTTCCATAGTATCCACGACTACGCTGTAATGTTTCTCCTCTCCCGATATTCTCATTTACACCTAGCCACCTTGCATGGCATAGGAAAGAATAGTACTTGGTTTTTAATTACTCCCTCAGTCGCCTCACATGACTGATCTAGGAAACCCTTGGCCAAAGGGGTTAGTCGGATAGAGGAGAAATACCACACCTCCCTCTCAACGAGGGTGCACATTCTGCATCATTCCAAGCTTGTCTCTGAAGTACTCATACTTCAATCTAGACAGAGGCTTGGTTAGAATGTTCGATATCTTCTCATATGTTATGTACTGGAGCTCCCTAGCTCCTCTCTGCACCATGTATCGTATGTAGTGGTATTTTATCTCTATATTCTTTGACTTGTCGTGAAAGACAAGATTCTCTGAAAGATTCACACAACTTTGATTGTCACAAAGTATCAAAGTTGGCTCTAACTCTAGATCAAATATCCCTGCAAGCAACTTTCGAATCCACATTGCTTCATGGTTTGCAACACTAGTTGCGATATACTCTACCCTTGTTGTATTGAGTTCCATTGACTTTTTCTTCCTGCTTAACCATGAGATCATACCTGATCCCAAACTGAAGTAGGATCCATATGTGATTTTTCGGTCCACTACACTCCTGATCCAGATTATTTTTGGCACGAAATGAGAGAGGAGATATAGTAAATAAATTTACAGAGATGTATCATATATCCAACAATATAAAAAATATATATTAGAGATATAAAAATAGAGATACAATAATACAAAATTTCTATTAATGTGTGAAATGTACAAATATGTAAAAATATAGAGAGAAACACTCGCTAGAATGGTGGTAGCTTATCTCTGAGAAGAGATGTGATGGCTACTCACATTCGCAAGAATATTATCATTACAATGAGGCTCTAACGACCTTTTTATTATAAGGAAAATCCAAAACCCTAACCCCTGAAGATGAAAATCCAAAAGGTTTACAGGCCCCGATGGGGGTAGTTGATACATCAACTTCCCGAAGGCATAACGTTTGCGTACAATCTCTGTTTGGGGCACTCGATACACCTATGGAAAGGTATAATGGAGAAGAACGATTTTCAATTGTCCCAAGTAGTGGTTTGTGTTAAATTTTCACTATGGTTTAGCTCAAGCATGAGGTTTAATTAATGTTATCATCCGCATGAACTTAACCATAACTACTATAGAAATACATTAGCTAAATGCAGTAAACCAAGATCACAAGAAGAATAACCATGCATAAGAACACAAGAAGTATCTTGGGAAACCCTTCTCAACAAGGGAAGAAAACCCAACCAATCCTTTTCTATATTCTCAAGAGAAGATCCCCCAGCCATCACCAAACCTAGCACACAAGAGGGTGTTGTAATTCTCATAATTTCAGACCACAACTTCTGAAATCATGAGATGACACAAAGATAAGTGTGTTTCCTCAATGGGGATTCACTTTTATTTATACAATATTTTTCACATCAAATGATGTGTCTATTGGCACAATAGGTTTGACCTCAATAACTCATAATATAATTAATAATTACAATATTAATTATCTTTTACATTAATTATCTTTCACTTTATGGTGTGGTCGACATGTACCCTTTACATCACAATTAGGGTTACATGTAAATATTAATCTTAGAAAATATAGCAAGGGATATCACACACCCACTAGTGCTCAGCCACTAGGGACACATCCACTTGTGCTCAGCCATATGGATGTTCAATAGATCTCTATCTCACTGTGTCTCACGGGAGAATCATTTGGGCACACACTCACTAGTTCTCAACCACTAGGATCACGCCCACTTGTGATCATCCACAGGGATGTCCTACTCAATAGATATCTATCTCATTGTGTCTCACAGGAGAATCATCTAGATTACCACATCGTCTCAACTCTCTACATAGAGGAGAATAGTAAACCCATCACATGGGCTCCTTCACCCCTCACAGGGGTACACATCGTTTCATCTCAAACGACACACCCATCTCATGGGAATCTTCCCTTCTCAGGGACACATAGTATTCTATCTCTATCTCAGACAGAATGACACACCTTTCTCGTGGGCATCTTCCCTACACAGGGGCACACATCATTCCATCTACGTATTAGAGAGGAACTACACACCCATATAATGGGCACACCCAACTCATGGGCTCTCTCTCACACCGAATCACTGAGTCTATGTCTTGGAGGATATGTCACGCAACTGTAATCATTAACGCTCCCTCTCAGCTACAGAGGCATTCTCCACTAGGCCAAGTCTCTAACGGAAGTACTCGAACTTCATCTTCATTGTAATCATCCACACTCACTCACAACTAGGGAGGTATTCTCAACCAGGCCAAGTCTCTCATGGAAGTAATCGAACTTCGTCTTGGCTGTAATCATCCGCACTCCCTCTCAGCTAGGGAGGTATTCTTCACAAGGCCAAGTCTCTCATGAAAGTACTCAAACTTCGTCTTGGCAAGTGGTTTGGTGAATATATATGCAATCTTCTCATGGGTAGGAAGGTATTGCACGTGTAATTCTTTCCTCTGCACCATGTCTTTGATATGGTGATATTTTATCTCAGTGTGTTTCTATCTATCATGAAACACGGGGTTCTCAGAGATCTTCACACAACTTTGGTTATCACAATGAATACTAGTAGGATCCATCTCATGATCAAATAAATCTTCCAGAATCTTGTGAAGCCACACTGCTTCGCAGACTGCCACACTCAATGTTATATACTCTTCCTATACAGTACTTAAGGCCATAGAGATTTTTTTCCTATTGCACTAGGAAACCATGGAAGACCCTAAGGTAAATAAACAATTGGATATTCTCTTCTGGTCCACTGCACTCCTTGCCCAATCTGCATCGGCATATCCCCGCAAACTCAAGTCTATACTAGAGGCATATCTCGGTCCATATCCAATTATGCCTTGTAGATATCTCAATATGTTCTTTGATGTTATCCAATGAATCTGTCTCGGCTGACTCATGAACCGACTAAGCACATTCATTGCATAACGTATATCAGGTCTAATGTTAACCATATACAACAATGATCCAATCAGTTGTTGGTACAAATTTGGATCAATCTCATCTGAATCAACATCATTCATTTTCTTCAAATCCATCATCATCGGTGTAGGCATGGATTTTCCCTATGTCATACCGAACTTCTTCAATCTCTCCACTGTATATTTTCCTTGACTCAGAAAAATGTCATCAGTCCTCTACCATACTTCTAGTCTTAATAATTAGTGCATCATACCCAGATCTGTCATCTTGAAAACATAAGTCAATGCTCACTTGCATTCAACAAAAGTATTTTTGAGCTGGTAAGGAATAAATCATCCACATATAGGACCAAGATCAGGCACTCATCACCAACAATATGATAATATAAGTTTGGATCAACAACACTCTTGTTGAAACCCAAACTCATCAAGAATCCATCCATCTTCTCATACCAAGCACGAGGTTCTTGCTTTAGTCCATACAGGGCTTTCTTTAGCATGTACACATGATATTTCTTGTCGTATATCACAAATACCTCTGGTTTCTCGATGTAAAATTCTTCCTCAATCTCACCATTGAGAAATTTTGTATTTACATCCGTTTAATGTAGTTTCCAACTCATGGATGATAGTATAGATGGAAGTGTATTGGGCTACTAGATCAAATGCCTCATCATAGTCAACTACCTCTACTTGTGAGACTCCTCTGGCTACAAATATCGCTTTGTATTTCTCAACACTTCCATCAGCTACATTTTTTATCTTTATAGATTCACTTGGAAGTTACTACAGACTTCCCTTTTGGTCTCAGAATGATATCCCACACATCATTCTTCATGATGTACTAATACTCTCCTGTCATGGCATCTTGCCATACCTACTGACCTGCTTCTCCATGACAAGAAGGCTCAGTATCAATGATGTGGGCCATGGATGAAAATTAGATTGAAAATATATTTGGTGTCTTTCTCTCTCAGGATGTGCCTTGAGGGGCTCCATGTCCCTCTGGCTCTTGCAGATTTTGTCGAGCCTAGACATGCCTTTTATGGCCTACTATAATGTCTCAGGTCATATCAACTGGAGCAATGGTTGTCTCCTTCTGAATTGTTTAAGGGGAGAAGGTAATGTCTCTTCCTTCTTATCAAATAGATTGACTCCCTCGGATTCAAGTAACTTCCTTTGAAATCAGAAGGATGAACATATTCCTTTGTTGTTGACCTACCTAGAACAAGAAAACAAATGAAAGGAAACAAGACAAGAATATCTCCTAGAGAAGAATAATGAGTACATCTCTAGAGTCAAAACAATTTAAGGATTGTTTTCACAGCTACAACACCTACTTGTAATGTAGAAACCTTAGAAATGATAATTAAAACAATCAAACCTAGAGTCTTCACTTCCAGTGTGTTGTTCCTTTGAATGCACTAAGATCCTTCTGGATCCACGATTTGCAGCAAGGGTTCCTTCCTCCTGCGAGTACCCTTATGATAATGATGCAAATAATATATACAAGTGCATACGTGAGAGTGTACACCAATGAATATTTTTCTTGCTTGTCAATGTCATGATGAGTAATGATATTCCTTTCTTGTTTACCATAGACTACAAGGAAAATTATGTCGTTGTAGCTTCCTGTGGCCACCTTCCACTGCTACACTCTCCACATTCTTCCATCCAAGTCTGAACGTTTTACTCATAATCACCCTTAATATAATATCTTGCCTCTGCTGCAACAATATCCTCTATTGGTCTTCAACAACCCTCAATCCCCTTTGTTTCTCTTTACCTCAAACTTGGTAAAGATGTTGTCTTGGAATTGGCACAAAAAAAACATCACATAGTTTCAATGTAGCTTTACGTCTGCAAAAACTATGACCTCAGATCCACCATGAAGGAAGATTCAAAACATGTTGTATATGAGACTTAGAACAACATAAAAACACCCTTAGATATGAACTTGGTTTAGCCTCAGAAAAGGCCTTACAATTTCCCTTATATCTGCCTCAATTCTCCCTTTAACCCACTCAGATATGCACCTCATATATGTCAACAATTTGGCCTCAGAACTGTCAAACGATGGCCTCATAACTAGCCTTGTATTATCAAGAAGAATCGCTCAAAATTTTGTCTAAACATTGCTTCAACACTCACCCTTAACTATTAAGTTTGCCAACAAACATTGGCACAAAAATACAACCTCAGACTTATGTTACATACTTTCCAAAACTTGATTTATGCGGACTTGAACTTGTTAATAAGGAGGCCTCAGATCCAACCCTAGGTTTCCTTCACTCTGCCACAAAAAAGGAAACAGTCTTTAAATTTGTGTTAGGATTGTCATAAATTTGGCTTTTGCTGCCCCAGAAATTCACACACAAGGATTTCCTCAAAACACCATAGGACTGCCTCAGATCTATTGTTGTCATAGCCTCTTGTAGGTCTGTGCTTTCTCCTTTTAGTTGTGGTTTTAGGTATGTTGGTAGGACCCTTCTATGGCAGCCCTAGAGGGGGTCTATCTATATTGTCTATCAACTTTAAACAAGGCTCGACCAACCTTAAAACCTCACCATAGATTTAAGAGAGGCTCAGCCTCAACATTTACCATAGAGGCTACTACAGGTGTGCAACCACAGTTCTGTAATTTGGTTTTAAGTCTGCTGTCAGCCTCACCACAGATTTAAGAAAGAGGTCTGACCCTTAAACAATGCTTGGCCAACCTTTAAATTTTACCAACAATAGGGGTATAACAGCTTCTAAACTCCACAACCTTCCCTTTTATTTGTTGTGCAATAGTCATCTTCAGGAACTACTCTGATACCATGTTAAGTTTTCACTATGGTTTAGCTCAAGCATGAGGTTTAATTAATTTTATCATTAGCATGAATTGAACCATAACTATTGCAGAAATACATTAGATAACTATAGTAAACCAAGATCACAAGAAGAATAACCATGCACAAGAACACAAGAATTATCCTGGGAAGCCCTTCTCAACAAGGGAAGAAAACCCAGCCAATCCTTTGCTATATTCTCAAGAGAAGATCCCCCAGCCATCACCAACCCTAGCACACAAGAGGGTGTTGTAATTCTCATAATTTCATACCACAACTTCTGAAATCATGAGATGACACAAAGATAAGTGTGTTTACTCAATGGGGATTCACCTTTATTTATACAAGATTTATCACATCAAATGATGTGTCTATTGGCACAATAGGGCCGACTTCAATAACTCATAATATAATTAATAATTACAATATTAATTATCTTTTACATTAATTATCTTTTACTTCATGGTGGGGCCGACCTGTACCATTTACATCACAATTAGGGTTACATATAAATCTTACTCATAGACAATATAGCAAGGGATCTCACACACCCACTAGTGCTCAACCCTGTAGCTTCACATCTCCATCTAAGACATATCTCAATCCATATCCAATTGTACCATGTAGGTACCTCAACACATGTTTTGCAGCTATCCAATGTACATGTATAGGCTCAACCATGTACTATCTCAAAGTGTTCACAACAAAATATATGTCTGGTCTTGTGTTAAATAGGTACATCAAGGATCCGATCAACTATTTGTACATAGTGGTATCCACCAAAAATGAAGATGAATCACTCAAGAGCTTCAAATTTGTCATCATAGGTGTGGCCATGGACTTGTAGTCCATCATCTCGAATCTCTATAGGATCTCAATGGTATATTTTCCTTGGCTAAGGAAAATCTCATCTGACCTATACCACACCTCCAATCCCAAGAAATAATGCATGATCCAGATTATTTTCAGCACGAAATGAGAGCAGAGATATAATAAAGAAATGCACAGAGATATCACAGATATCCAATAATATAAAAAAAATGTATCAGAGATGCACCCATAAAAACAGATATACAGTAATACACAATTTATATTAATGAAATAAATGTACAAAGACCGTAAAAATACAAAGTGAAAGACTCGCTAGATTGGTGGCAGATTATCTCTGAGAAGAGATGTGACGGCTACTCGCATTTGCAAGAAGATGATTACAATGAGGATCTGAAGGCCCTTTTACAATAAACATGAATGCCAAAAAACCTAGACATCCAAAAACCTAACCCTAGGAGATGAAGCGCCAAAAGTCATGTGGGCCCCGTTTAGGTAAGTTAGTACATTAACTTCCCGGGGTCGTAAATTTTGCATACGTTCTCCGTTTTAGGCATATGATAGCCCGTTGGAAAGGTATCGTCGATAAGATTCATTTTGGGGGCTCAATCATACCTTTATATATCATTTATAATCTTGATCCCAAAAAACCTTCATTTAAGCCCTCAAAATGGCCTCGGAAGTTAAAACTACTAAAAATAGTAAATTGCCAAAATTGCTAGAAAATTGTTTTGAGCCAGTTGGAAAAGGTGGGTGGCCACTGATATCCACTTGGATAAATGCATCAGACCTATATCCTTCATATCTAACTCTAAATTGAGCTCCCTCTTGAACTCAACTATGAGATTCTCATCTCATGTTAGAAATGTCCTTTTAGAAATATTTCATCCACATATAAGACCAAAATCAATGGGAAACCATTCTCAGCCTTGTAGTAAAGGTTGGGATCTACATCACTCTTGGTAAACCCGAGTCTCATCAATTAGTAGTCTATCCTGACATACCATGCCCTGGGTGCCTGCTTTAGTCCATACAAATCCTTCTTCAGTTTGCAAACATGTGACTCCTTCCAATGAATCAAAAACCATTATGGTTTCTCTATGTACACTTCTTCCTCAATTACACCATTCAAGAAGGAAGTCTTGACGTCCATCTGGTGTAATTTCCATCCCACAGTGGAAGTACTCGCAATAATCGATCCCATGGAAGTGTACTTTGATACGGGAGAAAATGTCTCATCATAGTGTTCTTCCTCTTTATAAAAGAACCATATAGCCAAAAGTATTGCTTTGTACTTCTCTATGTTGTTGTATGTAGCATGCTTGATCTTGTATATCCATTTGGAAGTCACTACGGACTTCCCTTCTAGTCTCGAAACCACTTCCCACACATCATTCTTCATGATGGATTGGTACTCCTCCATCATGGCATCCTTCCATACTTGTTGCTTAGAAGCTTCTTCAAAGGTGGAAGGTTATGAATCAATAAGTTCACTCATCAACGCCACATAGATGGAAAACTTGTGTGGTCTCTTGCTATCTTCGAAAGAGACTTTGGGAGTTGCATGTCCTTTAGCTTCTTGCAAAGTGTTCCAGAGCCAAGATGGTCTCTTTCTAGTGATTGTAGATTCTATGGGTGGATCTATATGTTTGTCTAACTCTACCACCTCATTCTGAGATTCCGAGATGGCTTCCCATGGAGTAGAGTCAACCATGACTACATCCCTTGGAGCCTTTCCTCTCCTCCCGGTCCTCATCCATGTGAGACTCCCTTGATCTTCTGAAGGCTTCATCTTCATCAAATGTCACATTCCAACTGATCTCAATCTATCTTTTTTCAGGGATGTATATTCTATAAGCCTTCGAAGTCTCATTGTATCTAACGAAGGTGGCCTTCTTTCTTGAAGGCTCCAACTTCATTCTCTTTTCCTTTGGAATATGTATATACATCGAACAACCAAATATCCTCAAGTGATTGACTTTCGGTTTCTTTCCAGTGAACATCTCTTCAGGTGTCTTATTCCCCAATATCTTCTGAGGACTTATATTCTGGACATACACAGTTGTACTAGATGATTATTCCCACAATTGCATGGGTAAACCTTGGTCATGGATCATTTCTTTAGTTTCTTCTACAATAGGTCTATTATTTCTTTATGCAACCCCATTTTGTTGGGGGTTGTAGGGAGTTGTTAAATCCCTCTTAATTCATGCTTCTCTCCAAAAGTCTTTGAACTCTTTTGAGGTGTACTCACCTCCATTATCAGATCTCAAGATTTTAATCTTCCTTCCAAAGAGATTCTCAACTAAAGACTTGAATTCTTGAAACTTGTTGAAGACTTCATCTTTTGCTTTCAAGAAGTAGATCCATGTCTTTCGAGAGTAGTCATCTATGAATAATACATGGTATACAAAGTTTCCTAAGGATGGAATCATCATCTATCCGCATACATCGGAGTGTATGATGTCCAATATTTCATTGGATTTTCTATCACTACTAGTAAATCTTCCCTTGACATTATTTCCAAGTGCACAACCTTTGCATACTCCGTCATGTTCTGCCTAAATTTCTAGTAGGCATGTAGCCATATTTCTCAATACTGGTAGTGTTATATAATTTATGTGAGCAAGTCTTCGATGCCATAGCTCACTAGAGCTAACATTGTTATGTACAAGGGCTTGTTCTTGGTGTGCCTTCAATTTATATAGTCCTCCCTCTTGGACACCAATCAAGGTAGCTTTATCTATGCTTGAATTCACGAGCCATAGAAGGAATTGACCATCCACAAACGCTACTCTAAGACCTTTATCTTCTAAAGAAGAAATGGAAAGAAGATTTGTCTTCAAGCCTTGTACAAACAAAATATATTTAGTTGAAATAGGGTTACCCGAGTCAAGTTGAAGGGAGGCTTCTCCAACGTCTTTGACTACATGCTTAGAATCATCCCCAAGCTCCAGTTGAAGGGGTGAGATCTCTTATGTTAAGTTTGTAAGGGAAATTTTGAATCCGGTCATGTGCTTGGAAGCACCACTATCTATGAGCCAAGTATCACTTCCTTGAGTAATAGTACATGTGAGTGTTGAAAAAAATACAAATTATTCATCCTTTGACTCCTTTGTGTTCTCTTGTGTATCTATTGCATGTGCATGATGCTTCTTCTTTCCCTTTTCATGTCTATTTGGACACTTTGTTGCATAATGTCCCAACCTATTACAATTGTAGCATCTAAATTTTGACATGTCTCTCCTAAAGCATGGTCTTTTAGATTTCTTTGGATTGACTTCTCCCCTTTATTTCCTTTTTTTACATGGGTTGCAAGAGATTGATTTTCATCATCATTTGTATTTTGAGATTTGGATATTAGCATGGATTCTTCTTGGTTACAATCTAACCATAACTTGTCGAACTTGGGAAATTTGCTTCTTGAGAAAATCCCTTGAACAAATGGGTCCCAAGAAGTAGGAAATCCATTAAGTGTAGTAGTCACAAGTTTATCGTATTTCACTGTGTATCCAATAGTTTCTAATGGGTCCTTGATCTATGATATTCTCATGAAGTAATTTGAGATTGTTTCTGAGTTGTTCATTGTCACATTTATGAGTCGATGCCTTAGAGTAAGATTATGATCGATATTCTTACTTTCATAGACTCTGTTTATGGCATCAAACATTTCCTTTGGTTTCTTAAGTTCCGATTCATTCGGTATCATATGATCCTTGATTGAGTCTTTCAAGATCTGTTTGTCATTGACTTCATTTTTCTTGAACTTTTCTTTGGCATCTTCTTCTTCTGGTTCTGGGAGCACCTACTTGACATGATCCAATAACTCATTCTCTTCTAGAATGAGAAGTACTCTATGTTTCCAAGATCTAAATTTATCTTCTCTATCCAATCTATCTTCAACTCTCATGTTGGTTGACATTTTCATCGATAGAAACCCCAGATCTGAGAAATTTCAAATTTTTGATCTTCACGGAAATTGCAACCAGAGTGTTGCAGGGGGTGAGCTAGAGTATGGTGAACCGCTCCATGGTGAAATCAGTCCCAATGTCTTGGAACTAGTGCTCAACGAGCTTAACAAAAGTATTATAGTGCAGCGGCAAGGTACTGTTGCAAGCGATCTTCCTTCGAGTGATCAAATTGTTCTGAAGGTAACCATTTCTGAAACCATGTTAGATTTTCTTAATTTACAGAGAAATAGAGTTACCAATGTTCTTTTAATTTAACAATTATATCATGTAATAAGATATAAACAACATAAATCATGAACAAAAGAACACAAGATATTTATCCTGGGAAAACCCCAAATGGAGGAAAAACCCACCAACCTTTCTTAGATAGATTCCATCCAAATAGTTCAACCATAAACCAGATCTCAAGAGCAACAGACAATGAAGAAACCCTAGCACTAGGCTAGTGCATAAGCTAGTGCTCCCAGTTTCAACAACAACACAATACAACTGTAGCACACCTCTTCCCAGAGATAGCGCACTAGAGAAAAACCACCACAAAGAATAACCAAGAACCTCAGATGTTGCAGTGCAGTGTCTTCATCCTTGCCTCAGACTAGCACTCCCTTCTTCAGTGAGTGTGAGTGTGTTCAAATGAGCAAGGCATCTCCTCTATTTATAGTCTTCAATTCACTTAGCTTGGTCAACTTCTTCTCTAGAGATTCTAATTTCACTTTATTATTTTTCCTATGGGACGACTTCTCTTCCAGCATGTTCTTCATGTGTTTAATGGTCTTCCTGGACTTTTGGAATCTTCTTCTCTTCTAAGAAATGTTGTCTCGAGGAAAGTACCTCTCTCAACTATCGAAACATCAACACAAACTTGTCTCCTAGGATTGTAATACGAAAAGTTCCCTTGATATTTTTTCAATGGAAGCAAAGAATCAAGTAGTAGATCATGCAAGTCAAGAAGCCATGTGGCTTCAACAAATTCTTTCAGAGTTTAGATTCCAACAATAGCATCCAACAACACTATGGTGTGACAATCAAAGTGCCATTCATCTTGCCAAAGATATAGCTCAACATCAAACACATTGAGCTACACATGCACTTCATCGATAAGTTTATTTAGTATTGTGTCCTCAAAGTGCTCTATTATTGAGCATATGATCAAATGGAAAACATTTTCATAAAGACCCTTATAGAAGCCAAGTTTTCAAAGCTTCAAGCTATGTCAGGAGTTCAGGAAGTTTTCATTAAGGGGGGAGAGGCTCCTAATGCTTCTTTCATTCTCATATTGTGTCACATTTTTTAATCTTGCAATCTTATCCCAAGTTGTTATTAAGGGGGGATATTAGGATATTTAGACACTTATTAATTAGTTAAGATCAACTTGATCTAATGTGTCTTTAGGTAAAGTGTATTCCTTTAATTTTTCTTGTGTAGTTAACTAAGAGTTACCACATGTTTGATACCCTACAATTTGTTGAATTGTATCCCTTTAGTAGTATGGATTGAGCTAACTACATAATGCATTAACGTGGCATGGAGATTTAGCATCAACTAGAAAAATTTTCCCTTGTTCTCCTCTACATATCTAGCTAGCATGAGCTCTGAGCATAATATAAATTCAAAAGTTTCATGTTGAGCAAACTTGAAAATGTTTCCCTATGTATGGACCTAATGGTTAAGAATACATGTTTCATCCTAAGAGGTCACAAGTTCAAATCCATAGGGGGGTAGGGTATGTATACCTCCATAGAATTTAGCAATCAAATAATTGTGTGGAGGGGGTCCCTTGTGCCACAAACAAGGGATTCTCATACACCAATCTGGTGTTTGTCTTGGTTGTGACCTTAAAATTAGTTTATTATTATTTTATGAAAATGTTCTGATAATGACCTCTCATGCTTCTATCTTGGATTTTTTCAAATTAAGTTCAATAGTGAACTTCATATCCAACAATACATGTCACTAAGCATACTAAGGAAGAAAATGGGAAAATAGTATTAGTTATGCATCAAATTCAACATTGCTCCATCAAAGCACAACACTATAACAAAAAAAGGACTATCATACTCACAAGAAAATATAACAAAAAAAACGACTACCATACCCACAAGAAAAAGTGTCCACTATTACGTCTAGAGGGTGCCCAAGACTAACCAAAAAACTTGTGAGTCTAGCAAGAGAGAATACCCATCATCGTTGCAGTAGCAATAAATGTCTCAAGTCACATTTCTAGCTTTACTTTTACTGATAGCGGGTTGTACGGTTATTGATTATTTTAGGGAGGATCCTAAATCCATCAGATTGCATAGCCATGTTTTACGGAAGAATCGAATGGTTCTTGCCCAGTCAAATGAATACGATATGCATAATTACAGTCAGCTTCTGGACCATTTTACGTTCATATCAGAGGGATCTCGAACATTTCAACAGAGATATTTTGTCAACAAAACTTAGTGGGGCAGTCCTCTGAGTAATTCTCCCATATTTGTCTGCATGGGAGAAGAGGACAATCTCGATGATCCCGTCTCAGCTGGGGGATACGACATCGTGATCGAGAATGCTCCTTAGTTCAAAGCACTCCTCCTCTTCGTCGAGGTATAAAGTTTATTTTCCCAATTTTTATTTTGTTAAAAAAAATTGTCAAAATGTAAATGATATGGATAAAAGCTCTAGTAAAAGCATTGGGTAGATGGATAATATTATTTATAAGATTTTAATTGGTTTAGACTAATGAATTTTACCAAGGGAAATAAACTCCACACACTTATAATAAATTAGCAAGCTTTATTTAAAAGGGAAATTAAATCCACACACTTAAAATAAATTAGAAAGCTCTATTTAAAAAGATTCGCACAAAATTTAACTAGTGAGTTTCGTGTTAAAAGAATTAAACCGAACATTGTTTTAATATTGACTAAAACGAGTTTAACAAACTCGTTTGCTTTCAAATTTCCACCATCTAGGTAATTCTGTTCAATTTAATCTTGGTAACAATCTTGCAGAACTTTGGGAAACGTCACATTGCAGGTATCGTACTCTCTTCTTCATGGCATTTATCCTCACTAACCTTAAATGGGCGTTTTTATTCCCATGAATTTAATCTCCTGCTAAAAATCTTCAAATACCCAGAATTTCGGTCAAATACCCAGAATTTTTGTCACATAAAAAGAATCTACACCAAATATCATATCAAATACTACTTACAGGATGTGTTAATTACAGATTTCACCATTGAAATAACTGATAGAGAGTAAGGGAACTTCAAACCCTCCAAGTTGCTTCTTGGATGAATGGATAAGGATGAACCTGGGCAAATGGATAAGGATGAATGGATAAGGATGAACCTGGATGAATGGATAAGGCTGAACCTGGGA
>ML814007.1:41269-73711 GCA_009831015.1 Picea engelmannii | reverse complement strand
GTGTTATCTTCCACTCACTATTTCTTATATCCATGTAGTATGTGTTGATATTATGGTAGTTGCAGTAGGTATTAACCTCCATTTGTGACCTCTAACAAGATTAGAATATTCTGGAAGCAAGAAAAGATTTTGATATAACCCTAGAAGAGAATTCGGCTAAAGGAAATATTATATACTAAATAATTAGCACCCAGAATGAGAAGTCGGCCCAGGCAGTCTGGCAAAAGCAGTATAAATACAGGAGGCCAGTCTTCATTTTATCCATACATTCTTAGAATTGCAGAAGAACACTTGTGCGAACTACATAAGGCTAGTTTGTGTGCAAGTCTTGGGAGAAATTGTTGCCGTAAGTTTTGAAATCTATATTCTCGATCTTTCTAGGTTGGACTCTCTGATCAGTCTTGGTTATGTTTTCTTGGTGCATTAACCTTAGTTAGTTATTGATCTGCTACCAGAATTCTTTTCTCTGTCAAGATCAAGGTGCTCGGGGGTGGCATTAGTGCCTATGGTTGGGTGGCAATATTGCTATATTGTCTATGGTTAAACGAGCACATCCAATATTCTAACAAGTTATGGGCCCACACTTCCTTCATTCAGTCTAACCACTGAAAATCCATAAGGTTATCAAGCTCGTTGAATAACTTACGCTAGGGTTACTAGCATGTGCAGTTACAAAATCACTACCTCTAGGGTTAGTAGTAGGTGTAGTTACTAAAGCACTGTCGCTAGGGTTACTAGCAGGTACAGTTGCAGAAACCCTAAAACCCTTATCCAACACCTTATGATGGAACACCTTACTCAAAGAGAAGATATTCAAGTGCACCTTAGTCCAATGCACCTCTTGGCACTCTCAGAAGACAGAAACATCAAAGTTGAAATTTTGGGTCAAAGCTTGACCAGTCATCAGTCAATCGAAGTCATGAATGAAAAATCAAGTCATCTACACTACTCAACACTCACAGGAATGCTTGAAGATAACATGTGGATAATTGAAAGTGGAGCTTCTAGGCATATGATAGGAGATCAAGCTAGAATCTCCAATCTAAATGAAAAGAAGACATCGTACAAGGTAGAGCTTGGAGACAAAAACACTTACCCAATTGAAGGAATTGGTTAAGCCTCCGTCAAGTTGAAAATAGGTAACAATGTCCATTTGAGCAATGTCTTATATGTACTTGGTTTAGAAAATAATATTGTATCCATATCTTTCCTAGAAGACAAAGGAAATATAATATCTTTTGTAGATGGAAAAGTGTTATTTTGGCCTAGAGACTCCAGCATAGAGAATGCTAGAGTTGTTGGAACCCGTGAAGGAAGACTATACAGACTACTAGAACGAAATGATGAAGCCCTTGTACATGATGAAGTCAATCCCAATGAACTTTGGCATATAATGTATGCTCATATCAACTATCAAGCATTACCCTTCCTCAAAAACATGGTTGAAGGAATACCAAAACTACAATCTACACATGAAGGAATTTGCAAAGGACGTGCTCTTGGTAAAAATATCAAGAAACCATTCTCAAGAAGAAATAATAGATCTAAGGAAATTCTAGATATAATACATTCAGATGTTTGCGGTCCGATGCCAGTCAAATCTCTATGAGGTTCTCTTTACTATGTAATCTTCATAGATGATTACTAGAGAAAGACTTGGTTATATCTCTTGAAGACAAAGGACAAAGTATTCAACGAGTTTCAAGAATTCAAAGAAGAGATAGAGAACCTCACAAACAAGAAAATCAAGACCTTGAGAATAGATAATGGAGGAGAATATACATCCAAGGAATTCAATGCCTTTTGCAAATCGGAAGGGATTAGGAGGGAGCTAACTATTCCTCATAATCCTCAACAAAATGGTGTAGCATAAAGGAAGAACAGATCTATTGAAGAAATTGTGAAGGAACTATTGAACAATCAAGGTTTATCTATGGATTTATGGGGAGAAGAAACCATGACATTAATATATGTTCAGAATAGAATTCCTCACTGCATATTGAAGGATATGACTCCAGAAGAAGCCTTATCATGAAGAAACCTAATGTGGAACACTTAAGAATCTTTGGATTCCCTATTTACTTTCACATTCCCAAGGATACAAGGAATAAATTAGAACCCTCAGAAAAGAAGGGCATATTCATGGGATATAGTGAATCATCCAAGGCCTATAGAATCTATATCCTGAAACAACATAATATTGAATTCAGTAGAGACATAACCTTCAATGAAAAGATGGCTTTCAATAAATCCATAGAAGAAACCATAGAAGAAGAAGAGTATGAAGAGCCTATTGAAGAAAACACATGTCTTCCAGAAAGTCAGAATGAAGAAATAGAACAACTTGATCATCTAATGCAACCATGTGAGACCATTGACTCAGACACTGTACCCAAAACCAAGAAATGACCATCTTGACTTGAAGCTACCCTACAAGAAGCAAAAAGACTCAAAGCCCCAAGTGGGACCTTCAGAAAAAGTAAGAAGCCCAAGAGATTCTCTAGATATGCAGCATGTATGAAAAATATTCTAGACAAATAACATACCACGTTTGAAGAGGCATCTCAGAAGAAACAATGGAAAGAAGCCATGACAGAAGAACACTATTCCATCATGAAAAATGATGTAAGGGAAATTGTGCCTAGACCTAAAGAAAAATCAGTAGTAACTTAAAAATGGGTCTATAAGATCAAACATGCAACAGACAGAAGTGTGGACAAATATAAAACAAGGTTCATAGCTAGAGGGTTCTCCCAGAAGGAGGGAGAAGAATATGACGAAACATTCGCTCATGTTTCCAGATATACTTACATTAGAGATATTGTGTCTCTTCCTGCTTCCATGGGATGGAGTTTACATAAGATGGATGTAAAAACAACTTTCCTCAATCAAGCAATCGAAGAAGAAGTATACATTGAAAAACCTCAAGGGTTTGAAGTACATTCCAGAGACACTCATGTTTGCAGACTAAAGAAAGATTTATATGGACTCAAGTAAGCTCCAAGAGCTTGGTATGCCAGAATATACAACTACTTAATGAGACTTGGTTTCTCCAAAATTCATGCAGATCCAAATCTTTACTACAAAGTCATGAACAATGCACTTATGATTCTACTACTATATGTTGACGATCTATTCTTGGAAGGTGGAGAATCTCTCATCATCCAGTGTAAAAAGGAACTAGCTTCTGAGTTCGATATGAAATATCTTGGTCTCATGCATTATTACTTGGGACTAGAAGTATGGTAGAAGCGTGGTGAAGTATTCCTTGGACAAGGAAAGTATGTAGTAAAGATTCTTCAGAAGTTTGGAATGATGGATTGCAAATCCATGGACACTCCTATGACCATAGATATAAGAAAAGTAAGAGACTCAGATTATGATTCAGTAGACCCATCCCTATATCGAAAATTGATTGGGTCATTGTTGTATTTAGTAAATACTCGACCAGACATTTGCTTTTCCATAAACACACTAAGCTAGTTCCAGGTGGAACCCATACATGGGAATTGGATAGCTGCAAAGCATGTTCTAAGATATATTTGTGGGACACTAAACTATGGTTTAAGATATACCACATCCACTGATATACAGATTCATGGATTCACAGATTCAGATTGGGCAGGAAGTGCAGAAGACAGAAGGAGTACTTCAGGGATTTGTTTTAGCTTGGGATCCACTATGATATCTTGGGGAAGAAGGAAACAAAAGTCTGTCGCACTCAGCATAGCATAAGAAGAATATATCACAACACGTGAAGCATGTACAGAAGCAGTATGGCCGAGAAATATGATTTATGGATTATTTGATCAGATTCTAGATTCAACCATAATACACTGTGACAATCAGAGTTGTATAAGGATATCAGAACACCCAATGTTTCATGAATGGTAAAAACACATTGAGATCAAATACTACTGTATTCGAGATAAATTCAAGGAAGGAGAAGTAAAGCTCTAGTATATCCCCACAAATGAGTAGACAACATATATCTTGACAAAGCCTCTATCCAGAATAAAGTTTGCATACTTACGAGACAAATTGGGGATCATGGAAATAACTCCCTTAGCTGAAAGGGAAGAGATGGTTCTCCAGGTTGGGAGGGAGCACTGACATATCATTGATTTATGGACATTCATTTTTCAGTTTTGAAAAATGGTCCATGAGGGGCAGTTCCTTTCCAGTTTGGAAAGTGGTTTGAGATTTTGGAAGGACAGGAATTTTCCAGTTTGGAATGGTCCAGATCGAACAATCATTATCATAATGGAAATGGTTCAATGTATTGTTGATGTACCATAGACAACAATTCCCCTTGTGGCTAGTGTGGGGGAATGGTCTAGGACAATCATTCTTCTTGACGGTCACTCACAGTAGTGGTCAAGAAGACTGGTCTGCCTCGCCGGATAGTCATTCTTTTGAAGCTCACAATTGTGAGAAGTTTCGAAGAATGGTCTGTTTTGGAGGTTGGTGCGGGACAATCATTTCCTTAGGAAATGGTCCAGATAGTCATTCCCTAGGGAAGATTCATTCTCTCCAAGTTTCACTTTGTTTAGTTCCATTGGAATGACCCAGATAGGTGAATGGTCTAGGTTCAACAATCAGGGACAAGCATTTCCTAGTGTAGGCTCATTCTCTCCAGGTTGCACCTTATTTAGTGCCAGAAGAATGGTCCGGATAGGTGAATGGTCCAGGCTCAGAAATCATGATAGTTATTCTTCCTTGCTTGAGAAGAATAATCCAGATAGCCCATCATTGATGTTTTACTCTCTGAGGGCAGATACTCTTCCATATCTCAAAGATGTGAGTGGAAGAATGGCCCATATGACTCAGTTTATATCATGATATTGTTTCTGTCCAGGTTGATATCAAATGATATGATTTCTATGGAGATTGTATGTCTCTAGACAATAGAAGTATGTTGTTGCGGTGGATATGTTCCACTGTTTGTGACTATGTGTCACAAATTAAGTAGTTGTGTACTACTATGGATAGACACAGTCGTGTTCTATCAGTTGACATTGTATTAGTTGTCATGGATATTATCCAGTTGGATAATAATGACAGTGCTCATGATTTAATTAGCCTGTGTGGCTATGTTGATCGCATTCAATGGAAGTTCATTCAGACCCCATGGTATTATTCCTTGTTTCCCATTCCAGTTAGGTGGAAAGACCACAAAGGTCGAGGTCAAGGAGGTTGATGCGCCTCTCAACTACAACCTTTTACCAGGTCGTAATTGGACTTACGCTATGACAGTTGGTGTGTCATCGGTTTTCCATGTTTTATGCTTTCCTCATGAAGGGAAGATAGTGGCAATCGACTAGTTGTCCTTTGTGCATCCTAGTTCTACTGCATCTGCGAGACCCTTGGTCCCCATTATTGATAATTATCAACATGAAATTGATAATGTTGGTGTCGATATGTACTCCCCCTTGATGTGAACTTTCAATTTCTCGGAACCAATTGAACACATCAATGCCATCTTCGGTGAGTCATCATCGTCACTACAATATGTTCCTTTCCATACGTCATATATTAATGACCCATTGACCCTACCTTCTTCGGATGTTTCATATGAAGGTCATTCACAAATCTGGATGGAAATGCCACTGTCCACAGTAGATATTGTGTATCAAGCTATACTAGAAGCTACTTTAGACCCGGATCATCCCTCCTCATGGACGGACAAGGTGGATCTCGTCTTACAGCCCATATGGGTTGTCCAAACATATTGTTCGCATGAATTCCTCGATGATACTTTACCCTCGGATGAAGCCATCATATAGGTCATGTTTGATCCAGATAGGCCTTGGGACGACCTTCATCATAGATATTATTTTCTTCTAGGCTTGATTGGATTGAACATGATGAGTGTAGGTTCACCTTGAGTGAGATTGTAGGTCACTCTGTGGTTCCATTAGATACGCATGGTGTATATGTCGAAGGAAACATGGAGAATAATTCTCCCACCATCACTATCTACAGCTCTCGAACCCCTAGTAAAATTGAAAATGTATATATCGGTGCAGATTGTTCACCTGAAGAAATTCAAAACTACACTAATCTCTTCAAAGAATTCTTGGATGTATTTTCTTGGTAATATGAAGAGATGCCAGGGATCGACCACAGTATTTTCGAACATGAAATTAAAACTTATCTGAATGATAAAAATGTTTGACAAATACGTAGAGTTGTAAATCCTAGGAAGGGCCCTGCTATTAAGGTAGAAGTGGAGAAGTTGCTCAACATTGGCTTCATATACCCGGTTCCCTTGACCGAATGGGTGTCCAACCTTGTTCCCTTTGATAATAAGAAAGGAACCATTCATGTATGTATGGATTTTAGGGACCTGAACAAATCTTGTCCTAAAGATAATTTCCCAACTCCTTTCATTGATCAGATTATTGATGAGTGTGCAGGAAGTGAAGTATTATCTTTTATGGATGGATTTTCAAGTTATAATCAAATTCAAATTAAACTCGATGATCAACAAAAGATGATGTTAATTTGTCCTTAGGGTACTTTTGCATACCAAAAAGTGCCTTTCGATCTTAAAAACGCCAGATCAACCTTCCAACGCACTAGAACCTTTGTGTTTCACAATCTTAACCACATTATTGAAGCCTATTTAGATGATCTCGCTGCTCACTCTCTAAAGAGGGTTGATCATTTGACTCACCTTTGTATTGTATTTGAGAGATGTCACTATTATCGCATTTGATTGAACCCTCACAAATGAATCTTTTTCGTTAGGTATGACCACCTCTTGGGGTTCATAGTTTCTGAGCATGGGATCATGGTGTATCGTATGAAGGTTGAGGAAATACTTCGATTGCCTCCCTTGTGTAATAATTGACAACTTCAGGGTTTACAAGGGAAATATAACTTCATGCTTAGTTTTGTATCGAACTATGCTAGTATAACTAAGGGTTTCATGCATCTTTTGAAGAAGGACACTTCGCTCATATGGATGAGAGAGCCCAGGAATCCTTCGATGCTCTTAAGAAACCCCTCGTATCGACACCTCTACTAAAGCCTTCAAACTACGATAGATATTTATTTCTTTATATTGTTGCATCAAACGGGACGATTGGTATGGTTCTAGTTTAGTAATATGATGAGCTCCATGAGCACGTTATCTGTTACCTTATCCTAAATCTAATTGGTCCTGGACTTAATTATTCTCATGTAGAGAATCTAGCCTTACCAGTTGTGTATGTGGTTCAACAATTACACCATTATATCTTACTCTGCAAGACTACCGTAGTTGTGAATATCAATACATTTCAATGCGTCCTTACACTGCGTATCATAGGGGGGGAGTACAATAAATGAATTGTGATTCTACAGGAATTTGATCTTGATTTTTCTTCTACAAAATCCAAGAAGTCACTAGTTCTTGCAGAACTGATGCCAGACTTCCCTAGGAAGGATGAGGAAATTTTTCATGATGATTCATTCGCAGATGAACACATGTTCCTTATCTCATCTTCGGACCCCTGGTACAGATATATTTTAATCTATATTAAAACCCTGAAGCATCCCCAACATCTTTTGAGAGATGACCGATGGCGTATATGCCATCAGGCCAAAAATTACCTCATTATCAGCAACACATTATATCGTCTAGGGGTGGATAATATGTTTTGTCGTTGTTTGAATCATGAGGAGATTCTTAATGACTGCCACAATGGGGTGTGTGTTGGTCTCTTATTTAATCTTGCAAAAAGCCAAAATATATTGAGCTGGTTATTTTTGGTCGTTGATTTTTAAAGATTGCATTGAAGCGGTCAAGAAGTGTCACCCTTGCCAGGTGTTCGCTCGTAAGATGCACTCACACCTTGCCCCTCTACACCCATTCATTACCATTGGTCCCTTCACTAAGTGGGGGGTGGATTTCTTGTGGGAATGTGTAAATTGTGTCCCTCCCTCCCACCTTCATGAGTTAGATTTTATGATTGGAAATGGTATAGTGTCTGCTTTAACTCATGTTCCTTTTGTGCTCAACTTATCCTTGTTTTGGTTTATGTTGAAGCACAGGGGTAGATATTTTGATACAATGCTGGGATGGTTTTACTGATTGTATGATTATACGTAGCATTTCTACTAACATAGATTAGGGTAGATAAGTTAGGGCATATGCATCTTTCATTTCATTTGTATATATGTTGCATCATGAATTCATGATAATATAACCCACGTCTTCTTGCATATACATGTTTCATTTTCACATAATGAATACATGTTAGGAAATTGCATTTAATCACTGAATATTTTTTCTTTACCATTCCGTAGCTAAGGAAAATTTTCTTTCAAGCATGGTTTTGGATTTATCACTGACAGCTGGTGGATCACATCCAATGAAATATACTTCTAAAATGATTTGTTGGTTGAAGTGGGCACAAGATTGCAGGTCTTGGATGACCATAGATGTTGAGGATCTCATGCACTCTATGGTGAACACATGTCCCTATGTTGGAGCTAGATGTTACCCCTCCATGCCTAGGGGTAACTAGAGGAGGTCTTGTCTCGAGGATTGAAATGGAGAACATGATCTACACCATGATGATGATGATGATCAACATGTCCATAGATGGCAGCCCAACAACTCCCCTCATTTTCCTCCCATCATAGATCAACCAAGGCTCATCACATTCAAGCAACCCAGAGTATGGGAGATGGTAAGTTATTCTCACCATGAGGCATGTTAGTCCTTTCATGTAAAGTGTTGTGATTAATTTGTCGGGCATGTGGATGAAGATATTTGGTTGAAGTCATATAATGGATCATTGGTTTGGGAAATGGTGTTAGTTGCCTTGTTTCACCTTGGTGGTCATCTTATGTTCCCTAGTATCGTATTTTCACTACCCAGGGAGAAGGGGTAATACTTGTTGATGTTTTGGTAGCCGTGGGAGGAACTTTCCTCTAGAATACCTTTCTTAGATGAAGAGAAGATTTTGAAAGTCTAGGAAGACCATTAAACAACAAGAATGATACTCAGAAGAGAAGTCAACCCACACAGAAAAGAATAAATTAAAAAATAAGATTCCCAGAGAAGAAGTTGGCCTGGGTAGTTGACTTGAAGACTATAAATAAGGAGGATGTCTATCTCATTTAGTCACACTCACAACACACTCTCCCACTGAGGAGAAGGTGCACACATCTGAGGAAGAGGAGACATAGAGCTGGAGTCTTTGGTTATTCTTGGTGGCTACTTTATCTTGTGCACTATATCTCTAAGGAGGTGCACTCTTCTTTTATTGTGTTGTTGCTGCAACTGTGAGCACTAGAGGTGCTCTAGCTTAGTGCTATGGTTTATATCTTGTCTATGGCTCTTGAGAGCTGGTGAATGGTTGGACTTTGTGAACATAATCTATCTAAGAAATGTTGTGGGGTTTTCCCCCCATTTGGGGTTTTCCCAGGATAAATCTCTTGTGTCATTTTTGTCTCTTGTTTATGATGCTATTGCTCAGTACATGATATATATATATGTTAATGGTAATGAAGTAAAAAGAACATTGGTAACTCTAATGCTCTGTAAATAAGAAAAATCTAACAATACTATGGGGCCTTCTCAAGGGTAACGTTCTACTCCCGATCATACATGACACTTTTGATCCTGGATCCTCTCATATTTTACTAAACTTTGGCTATGGTCCATTATGTCATGAGAAGAGGGGTTGAAGGCCCAGAGGTTGTTCCACAACTGCTATAAAAGAAAAAGAAAATGATGCTTGAAAAGAAAGATAACATAGCAAAGAAGGACCACCAAAATCCGATCTAACTTGAGCTCTACTCATTAAGTGCTCACTCCGGTCCAAAAAAGTAATGCTAAAGCTTGGAAACTTATAAAAGGGGACCCACAAATTTGCAAATTATAAATGAAAACATGGACTAGAAAAAGGAAAAAAAGGGTTTGGAAAAAATGGCACGCAAATATTGGGTAACTCAAGAGTAAGCGCACCCTCCACAAAGGCCCTCATAGAGATGGATTAACACCATAATCCATGAAGGAATCCCTGAACCATATCACTTTCATACTTACTCTTGGTGGGTTTTGACTTTCCATTGTCACTCTTGGGACGTATCCCTCTACCTGGGTTATTTTGTTTCATGTCTAGGTGGCACACCTAATAGGGTTGGATGAAGACCCTCCCATACTTAAACTTGGTAACTTGCATGGGATCCTAGCTGGTGTGATGCTTGAAGGGGATACTGGGGTAAATGATCTAACATGGCTTATATCTTAAGTTGCAACTTTATTTGCATGTCTTAAGGACTAATGTTTCTTATGAACTTTGGCTAACCATAATGTATACAATGGATTGTTTTGAATGCCCCTGACATGGTTCTTGAGGGACATCCTGGGATTGTATCTAGGACATTGTGCCTTTATTGCAAGACTTTGGCACATGTGATGGAGAGCAGTGGATCACCCATTGACTCACCACCCTCAAAAAATGACTCTCATATTCTCAGAACCTTGGATGATGGACAAATGGGCTTGGTTTGAGTAGTTCTGGTCATTATGCCACACATATGGGTTGGAATCCCCATAGGCTAGGGAGGTTACCCCAGGGTTTTTGTGCACAGAGGATGGAGGACATTGCAATAGTATGTATCTTGACATCACTTGGAGACATGATTTCACCCCTCTTAACCTTGGGCATGGCCTTTGGAGGCCCTTGACATCACCTTCTGGCCCTTAACGTCATGTTCTTGGCTAAGGTTTGATGGATGGATGGGTACCAGAGATGATTGGCATGGATTTGGGTGAGGAGACACCTCAATTCACACTCTTTCACCCCCGGAGGATGCTACTTGGCCTTTAGAGGCCCAACCTTTTCCTTTGGAGGCATGACGTCACCTTCTCCTAGCATGTCGCCACTCTTCTAACACATGATGTCACCCTTTTGAGGATTTTATTATGTATTTTTGTATTTTGGAATATTGTTAGAGGAAAATTAAGGGGTCGATCCCACTTACTTTATATTGTTGACAAATTATGTGGAAAAATTGTATTTGGGTGGCCCCATATAAAAAGGCCACTCTCACATTTTATTTTAGGATCATAACTTCTCACCTTTGTGAGAGATACTTTTGAAATATTTTCCCTCTAAGGGTCACTAGCTCTCTTGAACTCATGCACTATGCTTGGAAGGTCAATTGTGGATGCTCTTTGCTGATTTTGGATGGAATTTTCTGCAATTAGGGTTTTATCGCATGGTTTCTTAGCTAAATTAAGTGAATTTTCTGCAATTTATTCTTATGGTATTAATGTTTCATGGTAAATTTTATATTTTATGCTAAATGTATTGCTTAGTGAAACCCTAAGAGAGGAACATAAGTGCTTCTTCCTCTGACAAGGTGATTTTTTTCCAAAATTTGTGAAAGAATCCTTACTAGAGTTAGAGTCCTAAAGTCCTAAAGTGCTAGCACTTTAGGATTTTAGCCCTAGACTTTTGATTTTAACTTAGTTGAAGCTATAAGAAGGGAGAAACAATTTTTAGGGACCAAATGTGCTTGGACCTGTTGGCAGCCAAATCACATTTCTTATAAGCTGCCTACACCAACGATTTGCAAACAACAATTTTTCATCGCAATTTTCAAATGAACGCCACGTTTATTCTTTGCACACTTATTTTCGTTTTGTTTTCATGACTGTAAGAGTGAAAACATTGGTCTTTCGAAGTCACATTAGAATCACTATTTGAACTATCATTATCTTTCTTGTCAGTATGCCTATTACACTTGCATTTTACTTATCGTTATGCAGCTGAAAAAACTTTTGAAC
This sequence comes from Picea engelmannii, assembly GCA_009831015.1. Taxonomy (NCBI): domain Eukaryota; kingdom Viridiplantae; phylum Streptophyta; class Pinopsida; order Pinales; family Pinaceae; genus Picea; species Picea engelmannii. The sequence continues at coordinate 61,917 of ML814007.1, read as the reverse complement.
TATACTCATTGGACATTTTTGTATTGATTGTGTAACTTGGTTTCATTGAGTTTGTAATGCATTGGCATTTGGACTTGCATTTTATTCGAACTACTTGACCATTGGTTTCATGAAAATACACAGGGGTTGTGATTAAATCCTTCATATGTATCTTTTTATATAATCCCTATGTTTGTGTTTTCATAATTATTGGTATGTTGGTTATACAAAGACCCATCGACACATTGGTTAAACTAGTAATATGAGTTGATACATTGGCGCATGGTTAAAACATTTGGTTTTGGTTTCAAATTGAATAATTGATGGTTTAAAACTTTGGCACAACGTTGATAGCGCGTTGGTTTATACACTTGCCATTTGATTCATTGGTCGGCCAAGTGACATGACTGTTGAGTTATGCTATAATGGGTAGAATAGCTACAAGCTGGCAGTCGTGCTTTGGCAATAACTATTTTTCATGACAGAGATAAACTCCACCACCTTCGCACGATGGAATTTATGCCTATCCCTTATTCATCGTTTACCTCTGTTAGCTCGCATCGCCCTGCATGCATTTTATTTATGTGTGTGCTATGACCCAAATCCTAGACTTACCGTGTGCTTGGCTCCATGGCACAAGTCATGCGAATCGAGCCAAATGAAAACCAAGCCTTGTTAATGTTTGACAATGCCTGGAAAGACTTGGAGGCTAACAGTTGGCTCACCTTCGTCCAGAGATTTGAGGGTTTTAACCTATTTGTGGCACAACAGTTTGCTTTAAATTTCGATGGCTGTAGAGCCAAGGTGGGTGATATCCAGTTGGAAATCGATGAGGGATTTATCAGTTCTTCTACAAGGTTACCTGCCACAGGCCAGCGTTGGTTCAAAAATTCGAAAGTAGAAGAGGTTCCATGGTCGTTGTTGTTTCTCTCACGCAAAGTCACCTCTTGTGACAGAGGTATGCCCATATCTATGCTCAAACCATGATGGCACGACCTTTTGATGCTAGTCAAGTAGTTCGTGACCTGTGAAGGTCGATACGGACTCGTTTTTCTCTACCACCTACGTTGCTAATGAATTTTATAGGGTATCCGTTGAACATGCCTTTCTACTTTCAGCGCAGCTTATATAAAATGTCGAAAAGGTTTAAAAAGGAGAAGGCTGACAGTAGCCTGTTCCACCATGGGCTTATTAAACTTATCATTGTTTATCACTTGAGTTTACATGGTGATAGCTGGAGGGCTTTCGTTGCTCGAAATGGTTTCGAGGACACAAACCCTATACAGGTTGACAAGTCTGTGGTGAGTGAAATCAAGGCTGGGCCACCCGTGCCCTTCCATATCCTATTGCCCATTCCTAAACACTCAGCCGACCTCGTTGCTGACTTACTTGACGCTATGACTGAGAAGGTCGAGACTATTAAAAAGCATGTAAGCAAAAAGCCCAAGGCAAACCCTACTGCTAATGCCAAGGGTAAAAAGAACGCTAGGCTTATTTCAAGGATGGCTAGAAACAAATGTAAACCCTCTGCTGAGTCAAAGCCTATAATCCTTAGGGAGGATTCAGAATCTGACATAGAACGTTTTCTAGCCGATGAGTATCCTTACTCACAGGGTTTATGCCCCGAGCCACCTTATGATTTTGTGACGAATCTTCCTCCCTACTTAAGGAATAACCCTAGCTACCCTGGTATCAAATTGCCTAGTGAAACCCTCAGCGATGTGTCCAAACCCTCACCTACTCTTTCAAAACCCACACAGTTGTCATGTGACCAATGTGAGTTATGGTTGGAACGATACTACATTGACGTTCCTCTACTTCAATCGAAAATTCAATCGCTGGAAAGTCAAATTGCAGCATTAACCAGCCAAAGAGACTAGCTCCAAGCAACTGATAAAAAGAAGAGGACAACTGGCTCCATCCTTTTCAAGAATGTTGAATCGGCCACAGCCGTTATCAACTCCAAATTGTCATGATCCAGCCATATAGGTATGAATTTTGATATCGTTTGAGTTTTGTGAATAATCAAGGTTAATATAATGATTTGAATTATGTGTTCAAATAGCTCTGCTTCTCATTCAAATGCCTCTATCATTCAGTGTTCATCCTGTACATTCTTTCACTTTGCTAAAAATAAATGGACTTTCATTTTGATGCATGATTTGATCATTCCTAGTTTAGTCACTGGTAGATTTGTATCGGATTTGATTGGTTTTCGATTGGATTTGATTTGATTGAGTTGGTGAAATTCATGGTTTGTTTTTAATTGGATTTGTTTCGTATCTACTCAGGGCAAGAAATTTCCATGCTAGATTTGAAATACGATCACATTTTGATTTGATTTGTATGCTGTGATCGATGGATGATTTTATGAGTCTGGTTGTTACATATGCTGTATTTTTCAATGCTGGAATACAATTCTGACCGTTTCCAATTTGGGAAGAACGACTCTGTTTTTACGGAAACAGTGCTCTCATTTAAGCCTGTGCAAATAATATTCATGCCCGAATCATGGAGCAAGTTCGATTCACGATGATTATGTTAAACTCCTCGCTGTTTGATTCGTGTGAATGGATTGCTGTGTATTTTTTGTTGGTTTGATCACTTTCATGAGTTAGATTCACATCGTGAAAGCTGCTCTGTTTGTTTTTAATTTGCAAATGAATTGATCAATATTTGTTAACTCTATCAAATCCGGCTATAATGCATTTCAAACAAATAATTTTGATCAAGGGAAATCGATCTTGTCTACCCAGTTTACTAAAAACAAACGATCATATAATTCTTATGAACCTTGTTACCAACTGAATGATTTCATTTCGATTTCGTTTATGGACAGTTACACGCTAGTGTTGGTTTAATTTTCTCATGGCATGAAACATTTGTTATATCAATACAGTTATAACAATTTGAAAATGATCCTATTTAGATTTGATTGTGTTACCTTTTGATGAGACGGCATAACAATTGCATGAAATTTGTTTTAATTGTATCCATTGCATTGGATATGAAATGATTTCCTTGTTGTTTGATCATGATCCTATTAACCCGACTTTGTCGTAACAAAAGAAACAGAGCACGTGTATCTCTATGATCAGATGATTGATTTTGATCCTGTTTAATTTCGAATGGTATAACCATTTCAATTTCAATGATTCGTTTTCAAATGGTTATTGGATGATAATTGAATTTAATTCTTTTAAAAGATTTTTAATCAATTTTGATGTTGATTCTGTGTCTTATTTAGACCAGCTACAGAATCGCAAGATTCTATAGCTAGTCTATAGGATCAAATTTTTATCATTTTGTTAATAAAGAATCCTTCTAACTTGCTCATTTTTGGCCTTTTTCAGGTAAATTCGAATTGAATGGGACATGTTGGACAATATAGGGGAATATTTGTGTATTTTAGTTTTACTTTAGATTCCTAGTTTAGTTAAACTTGGGATATCTTCCCAGATTTTATGTAAACAGTTTGACAACTTCCACAGGGAGGTTTTACCCTGTGGAAAAACTTATAAATACTTATTATTTTTTGTAATAAGGATCATCCTCACTCGTGGGAGAACCAGAATTATGGATTTCTAATACAAACTGAGACAGGAGTTGATGTTCTGCTACAACTTTTGCTTTCATAATATCAATCTTTTGTTTCATACTTATGCTTATCAATTTGCACTTGATTAGTGACTACTTTAGCTATCATAGTCTTTTGCAGAATGATATGATTGAATTAATGTGATCCATGTTTGATTTCTTTCACTAATTTAAAGAATACAGCAATTACTTAGTTCAGCTTATGAATGACAAATTTCTCTTCTTCATCAGTTGAACTATTGAGTATAGATATTTGCAAATAGGTTTATCAAACTGTGAAGGTTTATAAATTATAAGATTGTTGTTATTTTTATGTCTTGTTTGTCCTGTAATTAAACTTGTAGAGCACTGCAGCGTATCATTTACGAGAAGCTCCTGGATAATTCAGTGCGGGTTTCCTCCCTCTGATCAGCTAAGACAATCGTCATACACAGGACAAATCTGGAGCATTCCTCCAGGTCAGCTTGCAACTTATTTTAATTAAATTGTTAGTACAATATTAGTATTTTAGCTAGATATATTTGTATCTTAGATTAGTGTTTTAGTTTAGTTAGTTTTGTTTTATTTCTTGTTCATAAAATTATAAAATCAACAAAAAATATATCTCTCTATCTTAGGGAAGAACATAAATGAATTTTTTCAGGTTTTATTTAAATCTTTAAATTGTCGATATTGTACATTTTGTGAATAAGTTATGTTTCAATTAGTAGTTAGATAGTTAATTAGTTAGAGTTAGTATAGTAGTAGTTAGTAGATTGTATATATAGAATAGTTAGTTTAGTTTTGTTTGTTTTAATAATTAGTTTTAGTTTAGTTTGTTTAATAGTTAGTTTTAGTTAGATTAGTTTATTAGTTTATTTTGTTTTGTTTTTTTTTAGTTAGTATAGTTAGTTTAAAATAGTTTTTCTTTTTATTTTTTTAGGACCTTAGATCGGCTAACGGAGCCGCTAAACCCATCAGGGTGGTTCATTCCAAACAACTTGGGTTATTAGACAACCTCGGACCGGTTCCACTCTTCCAGTTGACGGACGATCAATTTCGCCCGTCAACAAATGGCGCTAGAAGGAGGGCTTGAATTTAATTAATGGCACGAGCCAGTCGCAAGACTCCTTCAGCCCCTAATCGCTCACCTATAGTGACTAGAATCCATTCAAATGATAATATCCCCCCTCAAACAGCAACTAGTTCAACCAACGATCCACAGATCACAGTTGAGCCAGCAACCCCTAATCCTATAGGTGGTGACATACAAGAGATTGTCCGTTAGTCTCTTATAAAAACACATAGTGCCTTAGCTCGTCTGAGGCAACCAAACTGTCCGTGGGGTCAACCTTTGGATTTCTCTGATATCAGAGAACAATTAGGTGACACTAACCTCACTGTGAATCCCACAGATCCAATCTTAAATCCTGTGGCAGGAGGATCTGGGATACCTCCTTCACCTCCTCGATCATCTCCTTCCTCTTCTGGAGGAGATTCCCCTGATGAAGGCGATTCCCCTTCTCAGCCTTCCACACCCACTGCACCAATGGAAAATCAGAACAACCCTGCTAGACCCTGGCTTGATCAGGATGCCATAGCTATACTTGGAGCTCAGCATCCTCTACCTAAACATCCGGAGAAATGGATTCCCAAGTTTGACCCTGACTCAAAACAGATCGTTGAAGATCACATTAAAAAGATTATGTTAGCCATTAGACTCCATAATGTCGAACATGAAGATGTTGTCTGTAGGTTGTGTCCTTATACCTTCGAGGGAAATGCATCCACATGGTACTTTTCCCAACAACCCCATACCATCGTGTCTTGGGAAAAGTTTGAGTCATGCTTTTTGGAAAAGTTCGGAGACGGTAAACCTCCGGAAGTCCTAGTCATGGATCTTTCTAGCTTAAGAATGAACCCAAAAGAAAAAGTTAAAGAATTTAATCAAAGATTCTTAACACTTAAAAACCAAATCCCTGTGGATTCCATGCCTACCGAGAGTCTTATAATAGCTTATTACACTAAAGCTTTGCATCAATGTATAACTATTTGGGTTAAACGATCTAAGAAATCCACGTTGTTAGAGGCCTTCGAGGAGGCCAGCCAGATTGAAAAGGACATTCTTAGTCTTAAAGACTCTTCTAGCAACAAAACAGAGACTAGTTCTTCTTCCAAAAACAAGATTGAAATTCTCCCCAGACCCACTCCGAGTAAAACACAACCTAAAAACTCTGATTTAGAAAACTTAACTAAAGTTGTTCAAAAATTGTCAAATCAAGTTATAGACTTAAAAAGGTCAACCGAAGAAGCTTCCTCGAGTAAAGGACCCTACAAAACCCCTTTCCGGAAGCCTTTTCCTACCAACTGACCTAATCCAACCACCGAAGGGCTTAATCTAGAAAGTCTGCAATGCGCCCTTCAAACAATTCTAGAATCCCAAGATAACTTGATGCCCCCTGAGATCCCTTAGGAGGTAGTTGAACAAGAAACAGTTCAAGAAGAAGAGTCTTCTCCAAACATTTTCAGACACTTCTCGGATAGCATCTTTCAAGCTAACTTCGAGACAGTTCATCCTTATAATACCAGGAGTAATATAGCAAACAAACCTTTTGCCGAAAACACTACAACTTTGCCCCCAAAGAAATCTAAATCAGTTGAGACTAAACAAAGCAATGTGAACCCCAACTTAGATTATGATGTTGTTGAAGATCTTAAAAATTTAAGGGCTAACATTTCTATTTATGAGTTATTGAAGTTTCCATTTCTGCTTCAAAAAATGTTGCAAAATATTTCAGATAACGACAAAAATGGTAATTCAAGTACTAATAAGGTTGTGCAAAACAAAGTTCCTCAGAAGACTTACACTAAAAATAATCCTGACCCTCAAGATAAAGGAAGCCTTTCTGTAAGTAATGTAAATAATATAAATAATTTAGATAAAATATCTTTAGAAACTGCGAGTAAAAAGCCACAAGCTACTACTCTTAGTACTCGCAAAAATGTACCTCCTTTCTTGTTAACTTTCAAAATTTTCAATAGAAACGTGCGTAATTGTATGGTGGAATCAGGGGCGTCATCAAATGTGATGCCTTAGTCTGTCTGCCAGAAGATTAACGCTGAAGTGGAACCGTCTACTTTAAAAATCATACAACTTGATCGAACCAATGTTAAAGTTATAGGCGAACTAAAAAATGTACTTATTATATTATCGTCTAACCCCAAGGTTCATCAGGTTATTGATATAATCGTTGTGGATATTCCAGAAGTGTATGGTATGTTTTTAAGTAGGGACTGGTCGGAGCAGCTACGTGGTTACTTCGCGACAGACTAGTCTCACCTATGGCTTCCAGAGAATGGCAAGCCTAACAAGATCAGGGTAAATCATGAACTCTACCTTAAGTTCACGGTCACAGATTTGAACGATCCTAACGAACCATATACACCTTCTGTTGAATCACCCGAAGTCCAAGGGATGGACACCTTCTTCGGGAATTTCATGGTCGAGGCTTCACCTATCATCAATCCTGAACAACAGTCTGAGATTGTAGCATATATGCAACCAACATCTTCTATGCAATGGTCCCATGCGCCCGATGGAAATCAAATTTGGTCTCGATATTTCAACGGGTCTAAGTATAAAGAAGGAGATAGTGTAGGCTGCATCATTATCGATTTGGCAGGTAACAAGACATTAATTGCATGTAGACTAGAATTTGAATGTACTAATAATATTGCAAAATATGAGGCTTTATTGCAAGGTCTCAGAAAATCTCTGGATATGAACATTCAAAACCTGGTTGTATTTGGTGACTCTGGAATAGTGGTTAGACAGGTAAGAGATTCTATCCACTATCTCTCTCCGCATCTCAAGAGCTACCAGTCTGAGGTATGGAGTTTAATGAATAAATTTTCTGCTTTCAATATAAATTCCATTCCTAGATTAAATAATGCTGAAGCAGATCTATTAGCTAATGTAGCTTCTAAACTTCTTCCTGCAGAAGGCTTGTCCCCAGACGCATTCTATGTTGAGTTGTTGTTTCGACCATCCATTCCTGACAATATCACGAACTGGAGAGTCTTTGACGATGATCAGTAGATCATCAACTTTCTACACATGGAAGAAACCTTTCAAGGTGTGGTGATAGATGAACGCACACATGACGAGAATTTGCACGATTTTACGGTAATACCTGATCCAAAAACTCATGAAGCTCTGTCGGACATGGTAAATTCCATACCTAAATCTATAGTTAGATTAGAAATTTTTTATGATTTTGAAGATAAATTTAAAAAGACAGTCAACTGTAAAACCAATAGTTCCTCGTTATCTTATGAAAAAGTAAACTTAGGAACTAATGAAAATCCTCAGTGCATTAACCTAGGCTTGGGATGTTCTCGATAAGAAAAAGATGCATTTGTTAAATTATTTAAAGAATTTAAGGATGTCTTTGCATGGACATATGATGATCTTAAAACTTTCGATCCTAATATCATACAGCATGTCATCCTGATGAAACCCCAAACCTTACCCTTTCAACAAAAACTGAGGAAAATGCACCCTAAACTTGAACCAACCGTTCAAAAAGAATTGAATAAGCCCCTTAATGCTAAAATAATTTTTTCTGTTAGGCACACTCAATGGGTTTCTAACCTTGTCCCAGTTCAGAAGAAAAACGGGGAAATCTGACTCTGCGTCGATTTCCGAAACCTCAATAGAGCGTCTGATAAAGACAACTATCCTGTCCCGCCCATGGAACAGATCCTTCAACAGGTATGTGGTTCCGAGAGGCTATCCCTGTTAGATGGTTTCTCTAGATACAACCAAGTCCTGATGTCTCCACCAGACCAACTCAAAACTACCTTCCGTACCCCGTGGGGCACTTATGCCTATCGTAAAATCCCCTTTCAGAGAGCAATGGACATTGCTTTCTGAGGCTTAATCAATCAGTCCGTCATAGTTTACTTAGATGATGTGACTATTTATTCTAAAAACAAAGACGATCATCTAGCTCACTTACGAGTCGTTCTGCTGTGATGTCATAAATACGACATCTCCTTAAATCCCAAAAAATCCATCTTTGCAATAGAACAGGGTAAACTCTTAGGATTTATTGTGTCTAGCGAAGGAATGATTATTGACCCCGATAGGACTCAAGTCATCGCAAAACTTCCCCCTCCTACATCCAAAAAATCCATGCAGTCCTTCTTAGGCCAGATTAACTTTGTGAGGAGATTCGTCCCTAGTTTCTCCTAAATGGTCAGGCCTTTACAGAATTTGATTAAGAAAGACACACAATATCACTGGGGACCCATAGAAAATCAGGCTTCCAATGAAATAAAGAAGGCCATAATAGACGCTCCGTCTCTCATGAGCCCTGACTTCTCTCAAGATTTTACACTCTATACTTTTTCTTCTGACCATTCCTATGCCGCCATCCTAACCCAAAAGAATGCCGAGAATCACGAAGTACCCATCACCTTTATGCGCTCTGCTTTCAAAGGCGCTGAACTTAACTATCCAGCAGTTGATCGGCAAGATTACGCTATTTTCAAAGCAGTTAAGCACTTCCAGTCCTATCTTTTGAAGTCAAGGACGAAAGTCATTGTCCCCTACCCAGCCATAAGGAACTTGTTAGTGAAGAAGGAGTTAGGAGAAAAGAGAGCTAACTGGGTCACCTCCTTGCAGGAGTATGACTTAGAAATCACCCCGGCTCAGATTGTGAGAGGCCAAGGGTTATGTAAGTTGGTTGTTGATTCGGAAACATGACAACAAGAAGAAAGTGATACGTCAAACCTAGGACAAAGCGATCAAAGTCTAATCTGTTGCGCACAAAACCTTGTTAGTCCTTGGTACGACGATATTAGATTCTGTCTTGAACATGGGTCAGTACCTCGTCACTTAGACCCCCCTAAGAGAAGAGCATTGAGGTTAAAGTCTTCCTCCTTTCATTTGATAAATGGTATCCTGTTTCATCAAAATTTTGACGGTGTACTGATGCGCTGTCCTGAAAAAGACGAAGCAGAAAAAGTCTTACTAGAGTTGCATGCAGGAGAAGCTGGCGGTCATTTTGGTGGTGACACCACTTCTCATAATGTTTTAAGAGTTGGTTATTACTGGCCTACTCTTTTTAGAGATGCCCACGCCTTGTGTCGTAAATGTATCATCTGTCAAAAAGCATCAGGGCGGTTACAAAAACCGGCCTTTCCCTTGCAACCTGTTTCGGTAGATTCTCCTTTCTAGCAATGGGGCCTTGATATCATAGGTCCAATTAACCCTCCTTCCTCGCAACAACACAAGTTTATTGTGACAGCCACAGATTACTTTACACGATGGTCTGAAGCTGTTGCATTAAGAAATGTCAACACCAGTCAGGTAATCGCCTTTCTAAATTTGAATATTATCACTCGTTTCGGTATCCCTGACTGTTTAGTCTTTGACAACGCTTCTTACTTTTCTTCTCTTGAGATGAGCGAGTTCGCTTTGGAAAAAGGAATTAAGCTAAAGTATTCTTCTAGTTACTACCCCCAGGGAAACGGATTAGCAGAATCAACAAACAAGAACTTGATTAAAATTATCAAGAGAACCGTGGTTGAAAATCACAAGAATTGGCACAATGCACTACTGAACGCGCTATGGGATGATAGGGTAATGCCAAAAGTTGTTGTAGGTAACTCCCCCTTTTTTCTCGTTTATGGCAGAGAAGAAATTCTGCCACCTCACATTCTTCTTCCTTCACTTCAGTTGTCGCAGAAAGTTCAAGAAGAAGATTGTCCCCCTTTAGAAAACCAAATTAACGCTTTGATGAAGCTAGAAGAGGTTAGAACCCAAGCTAAACATAAGTTAGATCAACATCAACAATTGGTTAAAAGTTGGTTCGATTCTAACTCTGCTTCTGATAGGAATTTAGAAGTAGGTGATCTCGTCTTGAAATGGGACAAACCGCATGAGGGAAAGGGAGAACACACGAAATTTCAAAACTTATGGCTTGGACCATTTTTAATTGTTGAAAAGTTGGGTCCTAGTTATTTTCGATTGCAGAATCTTGAAGGGCAACTTGACACATATCCGGTGAATGGCCAAGCCTTGAAAAGATACTTTGCTTGATAACAACCCTTGTATTTTATGTACATATCTTAATTTTTGTGTGCTTTTTCATTTGCTTTTTAGTTTTTGATTTTTCTTTGAATTTATCAGTTGGTGTTTTCTTTTACACATACCTGTACACTGAACTATGAAGACCTAAGAAAATTCCTTTGCTGAAATAAATGCTAAGAGAGTTTGTATAAGCATCAGTGGTATTTCTAAAATTTGTATTTATGTTGGAAAAGTTTGTTGTTCGAAAGAAGATGGTTGATTTCGATCTCTGAGTAAAGTTCGTCATGATCATCCATTATCTTTTTACGCTGTCCCTATTCTGTAAAGGAATGACTTAGAGGATGTCTCCCTACCTTAGGAAGTTGTTTTTGTAAATAAAACATCTCTGGATCTAGATAAAGGACAGTTCTAAAATTTTTGATAAGTTATGAAAAAATATGTTAAAATATCATGATTTTCAGCGTCACCCCGCTCAACTATATATCTATGAAAGAAAAAAAAAATATTAATAAGAGTTGTGAGAAGTGCTTGTAAACCCACCGGGATGTTGAACAGGTCTACTAGCAGTGGGTAAATGCATACATGACGCCAAGGCAACTTCGCCGGGGTACTGAATAGGCATGCTGGCAGTAAAGCAATGTCGGGTATATGAAAATTTGCAAATAAGAAACCTCTTTAATGTCCTTTATTCTGATCCAGAACTTCTTGGCAGGATACAGATGTCAGAGTGGGTTAAACGACAACCCTTTCGAGGCTATGGACGCCTGCTGGAAGCAGTGGCTATGCCAACAATATTGAAGATTTTATCTTTAATTTCGTGACTTACCGATCTTAAGACTGTTATCAGTTTTCATCTTTCGGAACACTGCTGGATAAATTGGTCAATGATGATGTTTATACTATTTTTTGGTTGTCATTTTAGAGTTGGAATTATCTTTGTTGTCCTGATCTGAATGTGTTCCTTTTGACAGAGATAACTTCTTCTACAAGTGTGTCGCCATTGTTGGCAGCCAAATCACATTTCTTATAAGCTGCCTACACCAACGATTTGCAAACATCGATTTTTCGTCGCAATTTTCAAATGAACGACACGTTTATTCTTTGCACACTTATTTTTGTTTTGTTTTCACGACTGTAAGCGTGAAAACATTAGTCTTTCGAAGTCACATTAGAATCACTATTTGAACTGTCGTTAGCTTTCTTGTCAGTATGCCTACTGCACTTGCATTTTACTTATCGTTATGTGGATGGAAAAACTTTCGAACTATACTCATTGGACATTTTTGTATTGATTGTGTAACTTGGTTTCATTGAGTTTGTAATGCATTGGCATTTGGACTTGCATTTTATTCGACCTACTTGACCATTGGTTTCATGAAAATACATAGGGGTTGTGATTAAATCCTTCATATGTATCTTTTTATATAATCCCTATGTTCATGTTTTCATAATTATTGGTATGTTGGTTATACAAAGACCCATCGGCACATTGGTTAAACTAGTAATATGAGTTGATACATTGGCGCATGGTTAAAACATTTGGTTTTGGTTTCAAATTGAATAATTGATGGTTTAAAACTTTGGCACAACGTTGATAGTGCGTTGGTTTATACACTTGCCATTTGATTCATTGGTCGGCCAAGTGACATGACTGTTGAGTTATGCTATAATGGGTAGAATAGCTACAAGTCGGTAGTCATGCTTTGGCAATAACTATTTTGCATGGCAGAGATAAACTCCACCACCTTCGCACGATGGCATTTATGACTATCCCTTATTCACCGTTTACCTCTGTTAGCTCGCATCGCCCTGCATGCATTTTATTTCTGTGTGTGCTATGACCCAAACCCTGGACTTACCATGTGCTCAGCTCCATGGCACCAATCGTGCGAATTGAGCCAAACCACAACCAAGCCTTGTTAATGTCTGACAATGCCCAGAACGACTTGGAGGCTAATGGTTGGCTCACCTTCGTGCAGAGATTTGAGGGTTTTAACCTATTTGTGGCACAATAGTTCGCTTTAACTTTCGATGGCTGTAGAGCCAAGGTGGGTGATATCTAGTTGGAAATCGATGAGGGATTTATTAGTTCTTCTATAGGGTTACCTTCCACAAGCCAGCGTTGGTTCAAAAATTTGAAAGTAGAAGAGGTTCCATGGCTGCTGTTGTTTCTCTCACACAAAGTCACCTATTGTGACAGAGGTATGCCCATATCTATGCTCAAACCATGATAGCACGACCTTTTGATGCTAGTCAAGCAGTTCATGACTTGTGAAGGTCAATACAGACTCATTTTTCTATACCACCTGTGGTTGCTAATGAATTTTATAGGGTATCCGTTGAACATGCCTTTCTACTTTCAACGTAGCTTATATAAAATGTCGAAAAGGTTTAAAAAGTAGAAGGCTGACAGTAGGCTATTCCACCATGGGATTATTAAACTTATCATTGTTTATCACTTGAGTTTACATGGTAATAGCTGGAGGGATTTCATCACTCGAAATGGTTTCGAGGACACAAACCCTATACAGGTTGACAAGTCTGTGGTGAGTGAAATCAAGGCTGGGCCACCCGTGCCCTTCCATATCCTATTGCCCGTTCCTAAACCCTCGGCCGACCCCGTTGCTGACTTACCTGACGCTATGACTGAGAAGGCCGAGACTATTAAAAATCATGTAAGAAAAAATCCCAAGGCAAACCCTACTGCTAATGCCAAGGGTAAAAATAACACTGCGTTTATTTCAAGGATGGCTAGAAACAAACCTAAACCCTTTGCTGAGTCAAAGCCTATAATCCTTAGTGAGGATTCAGACTCTGACATAGAACGTTTTCTAGCCGATGAGTACCCTTACTCACAAGGTTTATGCCCCGAGCCACCTTATGATTTTGTGACGAATCTTCCTCCCTACTTAAGGAATAACCCTAGCTACCCTGGTATCAAATTGCCCAGCGAAACCCTCAACGATGTGTCCAAACCCTCACCTGCTCTTTCAAAACCCACACAGTCGTCATGTGACCAATGTGAGTTATGGTTGGAATGATACTACATTGACGTTCCTCTACTTCAATCGAAAATTCAATCACTGGAAAGTCAAATTGCAGCATTAACCAGCCAAAGAGAACAGCTCCAAGCAACTGATAAAAAGAAGAAGAAAACTGGCTCTATCCTTTTCAAGAATGTTGAATCGACCACAGCCGTTATCAGCTCCAAATTGTCGTGATCCAGCCATACAGGTATGAATTTTGATATCGTTTGAGTTTTGTGAATAATCAAGGTTAATATAATGATTTGAATTATGTGTTCAAATAGCTCTGTTTCTCATTCAAATGCCTCTATCATTCGGTGTTCATCCTGTATATTCTTTCGCTTTGCTAAAAATAAATGGACTTTCGTTTTGATGCATGATTTGATCATTCCTAGTTTAGTCACTGGTAGATTTGTATCGGATTTGATTGGTTTTCGATTGGATTTGATTTGATTGAGTTGGCGAAATTCATGGTTTGTTTTTAATTGGATTTGTTTCGTATCTACTCAAGGCAAGAAATTTCCATGCTAGATTTGAAATATGATCACGTTTTGATTTGATTTGTATGTTGTGATCGATGGATGATTTTATGAGTTTGGTTGTTACATATGTTGTATTTTCCAACGCTGGAATACAATTTTGACCGTTTCCAATTTGGGAAGAACAACTTTGTTTTTACGGAAACGGTGCTCTCATTTAAGCTTGTGCAAATAATATTCATGCCCGAATCATGGAGCAAGTTCGATTCACAATGATTATGTTAAAATCCTTGCTGTTTGATTCATGTGAATGGATTGTTGTGTATTTTTTGTTGGTTCGATCACTTTCATGAGTTAGATTCACATCATGAAAGCTGCTCTATTTGTTTTTAATTTGCAAACAAATTGATCAATATTTGTTAACTCTATCAAATCCGGCTATAATGTGTTTCAAACAAATAATTTTGATCAAGGGAAATCGATCTTGTCTACCCAGTTTACTAAAAACAAACGATCATATAATTCTTATGAACCTTGTTACCAACTGAATGATTTCATTTCAATTTCGTTTATGGACAGTTACGCGCCAATGTTGGTTTAATTTTCTCATGGCATGAAACGTTTCTTATATCAATACAGTGATAACAATTTGAAAATGATCCTGTTTAGATTCGATTGTGTTACCTTTTGATGAGACGGCATAACAATTGCATGAAATTTGTTTCAGTTGTATCGATTGCATTGGATATGAAACAATTTCCTTGCTGTTTGATCATGATCCTGTTAACCCAACTTTGTGGTAACAAAAGAAACAGATCACGCGTATCTCTATGAACAGATGATTGATTTTGATCTTGTTTAATTTCGAATGGTATAACCATTTCAATTTCAATGATTCGTTTTCAAATGGTTATTGGATGATAATTGAATTTAATTCTTTAAAATATTTTTAATCGATTTTGATGCTGATTCTGTGTCTTATTTAGACTAGCTATAGAATCGCAAGATTCTGTAGCTAGTCTATAGGATCAGATTTTTATCATTTTGTTAATAAAGAATCCTTCTAACTTGCTCATTTTTGGCCCTTTTCAGGTAAATTCGAATTGAATGGGACATGTTGGACAGTCTAGGGAATATCTGTGTATTTTAGTTTTACTTTAGATTCCTAGTTTAGTTAAACTTGGGATATCTTCCCAGATTTCGTGTAAACAGTTTGATAACTTCCACAGGGAGGTTTTACCCTATGGAAAAACTTATAAATACTTATTATTTTTTGTAATAAGGATCATCCTCACTTGTGGGAGAACCAGAATTATGGATTTCTAATACAAATTGAGACAGGAGTTGATGTTCTGCTATAGCGTTCGCTTTCGTAATATCAATCTTTTGTTTCATATTTATGCTTATCAATTTGCACTTGATTAGTGACTACTTTAGCTATCATAGTCTTTTGCAGAATGATATGATTGAATTAATGTGATCCATGTCTGATTTCTTTCACTAATTTAAAGAATACAACAATTACTTAGTTCATCTTATGAATGACAGATTTATCTTCTTCATCAATTGAACTATTGAGTATAGATCTTTGCAAACAGGTTTATCTAACTGTGAAGGTTTATAAATTATAAGATTGTTGTTATTTTTATGTCTTGTTTGTCCTGTAATTAAACTTATAGAGCACTGCAGCGTATCGTTTATGAGAAGCTCCTGGATAATTCAGTGCGGGTTTCCTCCCTCTGATCAACGAAGACAATCGTCATACACAGGACAAATCTGGAGCATTCCTCCAGGTCAACTTGCAACTTATTTTAATTAAATTGTTAGTACAATATTAGAATTTTAGTTAGATATATTTGTATCTTAGATCAATGATTTAGTTTAGTTAGTTTTGTTTTATTTCTTGTTCATAAAATTATAAAATCAACAAAAAATATCTCTCTCTGTCTTAGGGAAGAACATAAATGAATTTTTTCAGGTTTTATTTAAATCTGTAAATTGTCGATATTGTACATTTTGTGAATAAGTTATGTTTCAATTAGTAGTTAGATAGTTAATTAGTTAGAGTTAGTATAGTAGTAGTTAGTAGATTGTATATATAGAATAGTTAGTTTAGTTTAGTTTGTTGTAATAATTAGTTTTAGTTTAGTTTGTTTAATAGTTAGTTTTAGTTAGATTAGTTTATTAGCTTATTTTATTTTGTTTTTTTTTAGTTAGTATAGTTAGTTTAAAACAGATTTTCTTTTTGTTTTCTTAGGACCTTAGATTGGCTAACGGATCCGCTAAACCCGTCAGGGCGGTTCATTCCAAACGGCTTGGGTTATTAGACAACCCTGGACCGGTTCGACTCTTCCAGTTGATGGACGGTCAATTTTGCCCATCAACAGGACCCTAGAAGTCCTTCTCCTCAATATTGTAACCCTAAGGCCCTAATGTGCTAGCACCTTAGATTTTGAATCTTACCTCTTGGTTTCAGGTAGACCATCACCCAAGCCTAGTTGCCTTTGGTTTTATAAGAATCCATAACCCTTTAAAGGCACTAGTTTTAAAGCATTCTCATGGTGAATTGATCAAAAAAATCTTCCTTTCAACTCTCTTAAGCATTCTACTAACCTAACTAACACTAACATTTGCAAACTCATGGTTGTAGCAAAATTTTGTAACATCAATTAGATGGAGAATTCATGCAATTCTGTTTGTCATAATGGAGATGGATTTCTAATTGTTATCCAATAGACTTTCTTGTTTCCTCAAGACTGATCGAATATCCAAAATCTGACAAAATAAACAATAAATTGGATGATTATGGTACATCATGGTCATAATTTTCTAGACTTCCTCAAAGAACAAATTTGAATTGCACTCGGTCCAAACCCCGGTCAACTCATTTACTCTATGCCACAACCCATAAAAAGCATCTATATCCCATGTTAAATCCCATATTTAGACCCACAGTTGATTTCTCCCACCTCCATCTGTCATATTTACTTCTACAAACACATGACACTACTCTGTAATCAAAGACAATATATGCAAATGTGCCATGACACTTGTAGAACTTAAGACCTGTCCCTTCCTATTAAAGCTCCTCCACTTTGCATTGATTGGGGAGTGCATTACAAACATTGAATTAATCATTAATTAACTATGCTAAGGGATTGATGTTACCAATATCCCATCTTTTTCTCTTATATTTCCAACCTCTAGATAGGAGGCCCGATTGGCCAATAGACGTTCTTGATGGTTTTGAGCCCACAACACATGGTAATACTCAGCTAGATCAAATCTCTTTGCCTCTTTATATATTCTTAAAATAAGGCTTGCGAGTTTGCAATCCTTTGGTGTGGTTGAGTTGCACATTTTCCTTATTATGATTGATGGGTCTCCTATGAATATCAACTTCCTGATCTACCTTGAGTCAAGGATCTTGAGCCCTTGGTAAAGAGCTAGTGCCTCTGCTTGATGATTGGTTGCTTCACCGAGACCCCATTCATAATTTATTTCATTCTATCCTTTGGGATCAAATATGACCCCCTCACACCTTCCACCCCTAACAATTAACCATTAATATTCATAGTCCACTAGTTACACCTTTATATTTGTGGGTAGTTTTCATTCTCAAAAGATAATCTACAAGTAGATTTTAATGGGCCTCATAGAGCAATCTACATACTCATGGGTACTATCAACACTCTCATAACCTTGTGCATCATGCACATAACAACCCTCAAAATGCACCTCATTTGCACTTCTATGCATTTAACTCCTTTGTGGCATCTACATAATGAGCACATGCCTCACGGTGGCATGTTTTGCAATCAACACCGTTTAACACCACCGCGCATACTACACATCACTACCAATAATGGTCTCATTTTTTGGCACATCCTATGCACTCTTATGGCTCTATTCATCATGTAGAGCATCATTTCTAATAATGCGAGGGGGAACATCTAAACGATATCACAATATAGTGTTTTGATATTTTACAATTATGAAAATGATTGGCAACTATGTCAAATTTCCAACTCCAACCATCAAGTTGAGGGTGCAAAGATAGGATTTCATTGGAAACAAAATATTTTAGTATAACTCTGCAAAACAACCTTTTCATATTGTACAACTCTTTTATTATTTTGATTATATATGCAATTTGAGTTTTTTTCAAGTATTGTTCATTTCCTCCCACTCACATTTCAAACAAGTGTATGTACTACAAAGGCATGCTAGAGGCTCCTCAACTCACTCCTCACAAGGGAACTACTACTCACAGGACAAGTTCTTATAGTACATAATCTTGTTTAAGCTTCTCACATTGTTTCATCTTTCACATGTTATATACCCTCACCTTTTGATAAATTGAGTAATGTCATCAATAGCAACATGTCTTCCATTCAATATGTAATGCATTCTTCTTGGGGTAGATTGGCGCATATAAGAGAAAATTCTCTATTTGCATAGTTGAACTATGCCACTTCCATCTTGTTCTCACACTATCACAATAGCTCCATGAAGAATCCTTTGTGGTCAATGCTTTAACTATTTTTAGCTTAGTGTCTGATAGATTGAGGGACCATACATTTTAGGGCAACACACACTCAAGAAAAGTTCGTAGGCTAATTCCTCTTCTTATTTACATAATATGCACCAAGAAGGGTCCTGAATTTCACTTTTGCGGAAGTTATTTTCTATTAGGATGCAATTATGGGCAAGTAACCAAAGAAAACATTTATTTTGCAAGGGAATTTTGTTCCAAATTTTGTCTAGTGGTAACCCTAGGGTCCAATGTGATTTATCTATTCTTGCAATTTGTTGTAACCTTCCTTACGATATATACCCCTTCGGGATTCCAAGCCGAGAGTCTTCCAGAGATAATTGTATGAGGCTTGATTCTATTTGAGATTGAATTAAAAGATGGAATTTCTTCGAGAGGGGGGGTGTAGGCCCATAATGTTTTATGTTGATTTCCTCCCAATTTGATGACAAGTCGTAGACATGATCGAATGGTCAACTAGAGGATGTTGGATGAGGACAGCCAAGCTTTAGTAATATACATTTCAATTCTTTTTTCTAACTTTCCATAAATATGTAGCTTTCCATTCCAGATGTCATCAAAATCTCCACCCTCAAGAGACTAGTATAGGAATTATTAGATGAGGGGAAATCCTTTACTAATATCTCTATACCCATGTGAACCATTTGGGGGAGGGTTAGATTGCCAATGGTAGTTTTTATCTTGATTTTGTATAGGTAGGGAGTCTATGGATTTATGCTTAATTTCCCTTATGTAATTCCAAGCTAATGTATTTATTCCAAGTTAGTCTTAACATGGAACTTAAAGATATTGGAGATTCTTGCAAGAATAGGGTTGGATACATGTTATTCAAATATTTTATATTTTTTAAAAATTCTTGTTCATTAGAAGCTAATAGAAAGGTATCTAGAATATTTTTAAATATGTAGATGCACTTCATAAGCATAAAGTATCATCTGCAAATTGGGAGCAATTTAAATGTTTGATTTCGTAAAAAAATTCAAATCTAGATCATGATATTTTTTTAGTGTCTTCACTACGACTTTGAACCATCCTTGACATGTTTCAACATATTTTTTGTAGTTTAGTATTACTTTACTATAACTCTTATAACAGGGTAGGATAGGGTTGGGTTCATGGGTAAGCTCAAGGAGGAAACTACTTTCCATCAATTGGGGTTTGATCCCATAAAAATATAGCTAAACCTATTGTGGAATATGGGATTAGGACCCTTCACAAGTATGCCATATGTTGCATGATATTTCAAAGATTTAGGAATTCTGTCAAGATATTTAGACACTTGGGAGTTAGTCAAGTTCAACTTTGTCTAATGTGTCTTTAGATAAAGTGTGTTTTTGTAACTAATTAATTCAATGACCATACTTATGTTCTAGACATAAAGTGATATCATGATTCATCTTTTCATCAATATTAACGACACTCCATGGCTTAACCATGGGGGTCATTTGTTTATGATTGATCGTAGAGAGATGTTCATGTAAATTATTTTCTTTTGATTAATAAGTTTCTTCAAGTGGCCATATTGGTTGGGTTCATGCACTGTTTCTCTCTTTGAGGGTTTTAACCATGTATACACTAGTGTACTAATATTTCATTTGTATGTGTGAGAGGTTGTTTATGGTGTTTGACTTGTGTGTATGTACCCTATTCTCCAACATGGTATTAGAGCTCCTAAAGACCCGCTCCTATGGTTGATCAAGATCATGAATCTATGCCACTGCATGCAATAAAAGACTTTTAGATTTTCCTATTTTTTAGCATTTATGGGATGAGTGAATCACTCCAGTATGTTTGGAGCATTGTTTCTAGTTGGAAACCCTTTTCACTTCAACTGAAATGGTTTCCATTTTCCCAAGTTACAATCATTATATTAGATCCAAAGGTATACAAATTTATTGATTTTTTTTTAATCTCTTCTATATTGTTTAAATATC